>CAUYQG010115420.1:0-60709 GCA_963574415.1 Tarsius wallacei | reverse complement strand
CAACAAGCCCCCTCCCAAACTCCCAAACATTCCTTTACTTAGATTACAGTAGACCCAGTGGCGCCAGACCCAGCGGCGCCAGCCACCCTCCTGACAGGCAGGCTCTGCATTATCTCAAACCTGCTTGCCTGCTTGCTCAAGCATTTCACTCCATTAGCAGTTACCTGTCCATCACAAGTAACAAAGCCGGGAGCCCACGCAAATCGGACTCGAATCAACCAATCAAAATCTCTGTAACTACGTCATATAGTTTTTTATCCAACCCTGTAGGCACAAGTCTGTAAAACCACCCCACCCCCTCAAAACGATGTATAAAAGGTGCGTGTTAACTTGAGTCAGAGCTCGCTCGTCACTGAAGCCGCTGTCGGTTTCAAACGCAAGCCCAGGCTCGAGCTTGAATAAAAACCCTCATGTACTTGCATCGGAGCTAGCTCTTTGGTGATCTCTCTAGAACTTTGAGCACAACATTATCTACCTAATCCTGAATTGTACCCCACATCTTAAATAAAATTAAAAGTTTCCAGTTAGATTTACTGTACATAGCCAGAAAAAGATAGGCCTGGATCTGAGATCCAAGTTGTAGCCAAAAGGTGGCAAGAAATCATCTCAGAAGTCTTTCTTCTCACCTCCAATTCCTTAAAAATTTGAAGCGTTATAGGCCAAGACAGCAAAATAAATTCAGTAAAATGTTCTTATGGGAAAAAGTCAAAGGTCAGCCCTGAGAACAGCCTGTATAAGCACAATTGGTAAATTAGGTAAATACCTGTGGTCTAATTTTACTTCACTGTTGAAAATCTCTTGCTAAAAGACATTAGAGTGTAGAAGTTAAATGTTTGGTGGTTCAATTCTATCATTTGTTAGCTATATGACCTAAGCAGGCTACTTAACACTTCTGGACATCTGTTTTTCTATCTGTAAGAACAGGAATGATAGTATCTGCCTCATAAGCTTCTAGTGACACTTAACTGACATATCATTTAAGAACCATTTAGTCGAGAGTCTGACATGTAATTAGTATTTAAGGATTGGTAACTGTTGTTACAGTGTAAAATGACACGTCTCTTAGTTCTACCTGAGTGCCTAAAATATGCAACACTAGAGAACCATTTATTTTAGGCTGAGGCATTTGTGCCAGGAATTTTTCTTTTAAAATGTAAATAAGTTTAGGAGTTGGTAATATATTTAGACTGTTTCAACTGGTAACACCTTTATATTTGTTAATAGCCAGGAAAAAATTGATCTCCAGTTATTTAACAAATAAAAACTAGCTCTGGAAAAATTAAATGTGAGGTCAATATATCTTTATGGGGGGGAGATTTGTTTTGGGCATCAGAAGCTGCCGTGGGAGATGCAGCTTGATTGTGATTCCTTGGACAGTCGGGGCCAGATAGGAAAACGGGGATATGGGAATGCGACAGGAATAAAGATGGAGTACCCAAAACAGGAAGGGAACCCGGTGCAGAGGCAAATCACTGTAGCCCTGGAACTACCCTTGTATGTGGAACAAATCTTAGATAAGATGAAACCTGGGTGTAATAAAATTGAGGATTCACAGATCCCCAAGTCTAGAGAATACAAGAAATTATACAAAGCAATTGCTAAGGGCCCCTGAAGAAGGAACCAGAACAACAGGAACTCTTCAGAGAAGTAATCAAAGTCAGCCGAGAAGTAGCCTGATGATGAACCATGACTGCTTATGGTCTGTGACTCAGTGGTACCATCTGGAATAAACCTACTGAATGTGACGGTTCAGCCAGTTCCTAAAATCCACAGATGGACTGACGCTTCAGCAGTTGACACACACTGAACTCCACAGTAACCAAAAATCCTGGACAAGCCAAAGACCTGTTTAAACAAATCACTTTCCCTTATCAAATCTTATGGCTTTGCCTTCAGGAGTAGGAGAACTTGGTTGAGAGGCTGTCCTCACTAAGCCCTTTCTCAGCATATACCTGTCCACAGGTAAATTGTCAATGCTCTTAACTGACTGTCTCTAATTTATTGAGGCTACTCTGAAGCCTCTTAACTCCTCTGCACTAGATCAGGACCCCCCCCTCCCCAGCAGTAAACTTGGACTTACACTACTATGTTCCAAAGGCTTGCTGCACCAAAATGTTAATTTCTACAGCTGCCATCATGCTAGAATTTGAAAGCTTCGTATTACCACTATTTAAAAACATATGAGAACCCATATATTCCTGAAAAGCAGCTCCCTCCTGTGGTTACTCTGCGGAGCATTGCTGCTTATTCTGCTGGCTCTTGCAGGAATAAGTTGATGAGCTATAAAGCAAGACCTTGAGAATGAGCAGAAAAGAGGTTGGGAGGGTTGAGCAGAGGATTGGAAGCCTGTTTGCGCAGAACCATTTCTCAAAGTCTCAGCCCGTGACATTTGTTTTTTCTCCATTTGAATCGTCTTTTAAAGCACAAGCCCATTGACACACGAACCAGGGATCTAACATGACTATATCATGTGCACCACCCTGAAATCTGTATCATTCCTACAAATACTTCAGTTTGTGTGTTTAAAATGTCCCAACAGTTTTTGACACAGGTAAAGAATATGAATCGTTTGAGCATTTCCTGCCTCCTTGCTATGTAAGATCAAGTGGGGAAAGTGAAAGCCAGAAAAAATCACCCTGGAATACCCAGGTGTTGATCATCAGTCACACATTTGTGTATAGTCAGTGTAAAAAATCAAAACACTTGTCAATCTACATGACTGAAATGTCACAACTGAGGTTGCAAAGCCAGGTAAAATTGCCCGTGTTTTGGCAGATTTTTGTTGTGTGTCATTATTTACAGTGATGAGACTAGACAAGTGTAGTGTTGGCTGTGAACAGTAATCTGTGATTAGTCATTTTAATGAAGCTCAGAAAAACAAGTCATGGCAAAAATAGAATACAACCCTCCCAAAATAAGATGAATTTATAGCTATAGCTAAGATATAATTACAAATTATGTTGTAGAGAGGAATAAGACCAGAGTTCACTATTATCATTTTCCCAATAAAATGCTTAGCATTGTTTTTTGTCAGTCAAAGCTAATGAACATCAGGGATTGTGGGAAATTCAGGCTGAACATTAGGGAACCTGGGCATATCAGGAGACCTTGGCACATCAGAAGACTTGGGTGCATCAGGCAACCTGGGTCTGAGGCCCAGTTTTGTCACTGACAGATGCATGAACATGACATCTGTGAAACAGAGAAACTGAATTGTCAACCAGTCATTAGTTAGTTATGTTTTCACAAACAAAATAAAACAGATTAAAATAATTTCCAAACATGTAAACTTAAAACAAAAGATACCAAAGAAAAATCACAGTCCTGTGGTTTTTAAAATCTGTCCTGAGAAACCATCAGGGTTTGAGTGAGATCACAGGCCTCAAGGGCCCCAGCCCTTTTTTTTCTTTCTTAAGTCTTATTTATTGTTCTTGTCAATAATAGTTTGCCTTAAAAATGATGATCCAACTCTAAACAATTAAATGGAAAATAACTGCTTTAGATATTGCTGGCAAATATGTCTTTTGTATATCATCTGATGATTGCCTCAACTCTGTGCTTTCCTTTCCCCCAGAAAGACGAATCTCAACTTAAATAGTACACGGCTCAGAGCAATGACGGAATTTGGAATTCAGGAAACTGCAGGAAATATTCATTCTCTGATTGTTCCTAAAACTTTAGGAAAAATTCCAGAAAGCAAAAGGAAACAACTTGTTATAAGTATGCTGCTGTAAGGGACCTCTTTTCTTCCTGCAAATTGTGAATGGGAACTAGGCTTTGGAGGAACATCTCAGGGCCTGACCACTAGTAAATTGCCCAGCCTCTTTCTATCCCCCTACCTCTATCAAATGAGAAACTCACAACCTCAAATAAGAGTGTGGGTGATTCAGAACAAACCAATGTGTGTCAACTGAATTCATTTCACCTGTCACAGTAACAGGTGATGGTCATAGGACCTATGTGGTCACTGTCTTGCTTCAGTTGTCAGCATCATCAAAATAAACAGAACTCTGTCCAGGTCCTGTTGTTGTAAGCCTCCAGGAGACAGACAAATTAATAACCAGTGCTCGTTGTCCTCATTTGATGCTAAATTTCCTCAAACTGTGTTTGAGCAGAATTCTGAGCAGAAGCAAGCAACAACCTCAATGATTTAAAAAATTATTAACTGAATGACTTCAAATGAATAAACAAAGATAGATGGTCAAAGATCACACAATAATTCTTCAATACCATTGTTCTTGGTGCTCTCAGACATCCCTCTCCCTGCCTGCTCAGCAGACCAACTACAGGACAATGAACCAGAACTATTCCAAGTGCTGGCCAGCCAGTCTCCTCTGCCTACCGTGTGCATGTGCATGTACCTCCTGGATTTAGCCTTCTGAACATGATGGTTCAGCCACCCTCTTGTCAGGCCTTCTCATGCCTGTGGCACAACAAGACAGAAAGAGATGCTGGTCCCAGAAAGTCACAGTGACCCTACTATTATACTTGAGAAATGGACTATCACTTTGAAAAACAGAGCTCAGAGCACTGGGTGAATACAGTACAGAACAGGTTTATATGCCCAGAATTCAGTGTTCACCAGACACAGAGGAGATTCCCAACAACGATGTGTGATGGGCACCGGTAGAACCAGATTGAAGAGCAGTAACACTAGAGACTCACAAGAGCATAAAGACTTGGAATATGTGCTGAAATAGACAAGATAAACTGCCAAGAGCTAAAATTACCTGTCCATACTCCTGCCTATGGCTAGTCCAGGCCACAAGAATCCCTTCATTTGGAGAGAAAGAAGAGAAACATGCTCTTACTGAAAACAGACATAGGCAGCTTTCTGCAGCAGACTAGAATGGAGTCAGAAGACCCAGGTTCTGGTCTTGGGTCTTTCACTAATCAGATTTTTAGCCCTGAGCAAGTAATGTAAACTCTTTGTGGATTAATAACCCCGTTTATAAAATAAAAGGCTTGAAACTGTTGGTTCACAGATACAGAGGAATCATGGACATTTTTCAGATGTTATTAAAATTATGGATGCCCTCCTTTAGAACACTGCATTTGTGTATACACGCATCCAAGTTTGGGTGCAGACCAACCAGGTGATTGATCAATAGTCTAGAACGAACCTCCAAAATTACTCTTCCTAGTCCCACCTGTCTCTTCACAAGACCCCAAAGTCCTTTCCCATTTTAAATGCCTGTGGTCCTCATATACAAAGACAGAGAAGATTATTTCTGTATTTGGGAGATTTTGTTCTCTTGTTTCCCATAGTGGCACCTATTAGGCTAGACAAAAGCCCTTTGCTTACACTGAATGTCATCCTTAAATGATATCTCTCTTTGCTGCCTGACTTTAATCAACATTGATTATCACTCCCTGAATACTGTAAAGTTTATCAAAATAAGTTTTTCATTCTGACATAAGTGGTTATTGAATAAGCATCAAAGGGCAATGTTCCAAAATGTCCCCTTTGTGCTGGTTTTAAAATAAAATCTAATCTAATAAATATTAAATGTCAACATGGAAGTGAATTAACTTAGATTCATAACTAATATACAATGTAATAATCTGCTGAATGATCAAATGAAAATTGCACATAAAAAACCCTGAGGTGGGTGGATTGCCTGAGCCCGCAGGTTCGAGACCTGCCTGGGCAACTTGGCGAGACCTCATCTCTACAATAAATCCAAAAAATCAGCCGGGCGTGGTAGCGCGGGCCTGTAGTTCCAGCTACTTGGAAGGCTGAGGCGGAAGGATCGCTGGAGCCCAGCAGGTCGAGGCTGCGGTGGCCGGGAGCGGCCACTGCACTCCAGTCTGGGCAACAGTGAGACTCCAACTCAAAAAACAAACAAACAAAACAAAACAAAACAAAAACCCTAAAATAACAGAATTATTAAAATTAATAACAGAATTAATAAAAGATCTAATCCAGACCATTGAAGAACTGAAAGTTACCATAGAAAATGAGAATGTGCTCAGGTACATAGTAACTAAAACAAAGAAATTCATAGAATGATGTATAATAAACAAAATTTTGAAATGAAACTGTAAAGTTAGAAAAATCATAAATGATAAACTTAAAAATTAGCTGATAAAAGTCTATTGTCTCAAATAGATTTTAAAAACTATACCAGTCAGAAGAACCTGTCAGTTATTCATGAAGAAACACAGACAGTAAACCATCATAGGAAGATTCCGAGCTAGAGTTCAGAACACACAGCATTGGCATTGGGAAATCTATGACCATGGGTCATTACACAAGTGTAGCTGGGTGGTACACCCTGATTAGATATTGCGAGGATGAAAGGGGAAATAATTTATAATTATCCTAGGATGACAAGTTTAAATCAGGATTGTCTCCATCAAGAAAGACACCTACAAGACACCTTTCTCTATCAAGAAAGGGTACGTACGCATTCGTGAGGGCTATACACATTTCTTTTTTTAATTTGTTTTTTAGTTTATTTTAGAGTTGTGGAGTAAGAGTGGGGATTTATTAAATAAGTAGGCTGCACACAAGTGAAGTTTGTGTTTCTAGCCAACTGTCTCTACCCTGATAATGGACCAGATACCCAGTGTGTTGCCACATGACCATACACATTCTTGAAGCTATGGACTCCTCTGAGGTCAGTCAATGCCTTCCCAGTTACAGAAGAACAGTTCTTCTGCCAAGGGGAGAAAATGAGTGTACTCTCCAGCTAGCACCTCAAATTCACAGCCTTTCTAGGGAGGAATAATGAAGTAGAAATTCAGACTATAAGTTACAATTATTGATTCCCTAAACTAGCAAATATAAATAAGAATAACAAAATAAAATGTTAGTAAAGATGAAGGAATGTTTGTACACTCCTAGCCATACTAACGTTTTTGAAAGGCAATCTAACACTATAAAAAATAAAACTTTATGTCAATTGAACTGCTTTGAATTTGCAAAAAAATTTTAAAGAAAATACCAAAAGGAAATTGTGTTTAATTTATTACCAAAAATTTAAAACTGCGATATCAATAGTAAAAAAAAAAAGTTTAAAGCAAGTTACCATTATCCTAACATAATGATTAAATAGCCAATTATAGTAACAAGTGTGAAAACTCTACAAGAGATAATGTTAAGCAAAAAATTAACATACTATAGTAAGTAATTAATTGTACATGCACACTCATTGTTCAACAGTGATCAGAGGCAATATGGGGTGAAGGACATAGAGTTTAATGTTCATTCAAATTTTTCCCACCCAAAGTATTAAATTTAAATTTTGTAAAAACACTAGGCTACAACTTTACTTTAGCCACAGTCTTTCATTTCCACGATGTTTTTATTATTCCTTTGAATTAAGCAGATAACATTACTCTTAATTTGCTCACCCTTTCTCACCTATGAAACTATATGCAATGGTTAATTTTGGGTGTCAACATGACTGGGCTAAGGGATGCCCAGATAGCTAGTAAGATGTCATTTACAGGTATGTCTGTGAGGGTGTTTCTGGCAGAGATTGGCATTTGAATCAGTGGACTGAGTAAAAAAGAACCACCTTCAACATAGATGGGAGTGTTCAACTCATTGAGCACACAGATAGAACAAAAAGAAGAAGACAAATTTGTTTTTTCTCGTCCGGAAGTAGGATACCATTTTCTCCTGCATCAGGATTCTAGGATTTATGCCAGAGGACTCCAATTTCTCAGAACTTTGGCTTCAGACTGAGAGTTATACCATCATCTTCCTTAGTTCTCAGGCCTTCGAACTTAGGGTAAGCTACATCACCATCTTCCTCAGTTCTCTCACTTGCAGATGGCATATCATGGGCCATCTCACCCTCAATAATATGTGTCAATTCCCACAATAAATCTCTTCTCATCTATCTAAACATCTATCTATCTATCTGCCATCTGTCTATCTCCTATTTGTTCTGCTTCTTTGGAGAACCCTCACTAATACACTATATAAACTATATAGAGTCTTCCACACATGATAAAATTTTCTTGCCCTTCATTTTTCTCAACTGTACATAGTGATGTTTCCTTTCTCTGAGTCTTTAAAGAATTTGCACAGCTTGCTTTGGTTGTCTTGTACAGTAACAAAATTTCATATGCATACAGTAGTCTCCCCTTATCCAAGGTGTTTCATGGGTGCCTGAAACTACAGACAGTACTGAATCTTATATATATTGTGTTTTTCCATATATATGTGATAAAGTTTAATTTATAAATAAGGTACATTAAGTTAACAGTAACCACTAATAATAAAACAGAACAACTATTAAAATACATTATAATAAAAATTATGTAAAACATATGAATTGCTTATTTTTTTATTTTTCCATTTACTATTTTTAGACTTCATTGTCCTGCAAGTTACTGAAACTACAACTGAGAATAAAGGGGGAATACTGTTAGCATGATACTGACTAACTCTGTTGATCCTCTGGACAGTAGATTGTATATATTGGCACAATCGTGCAGTGCCTGCAGAGTACCTGTCACCCAGTATGTACCTAATAAGTATTTATTGAATAATTGAATAAATGTGTGGATAAAGAATTAATGGAAGGAAGGAAGAGAGAAGTGAGAATGTGAAACTTGCAAATGTAAGTACTAAGCAAGTTTCCATTGTAAAAATCAATGCTAAGTCTAACCAAAACCCTCTCTTCTGCTTTCCTGTCATATTTTTCAAATAGATTAACTTTTGAACCTCTGAGATTCTGGGCTATTTTAAAAAATGATGATAAAGAAAGTGATTTGAGAAATTCTTGTACACAGCAGGAGACTGTTAATGTAATAAACATATTCTATTTGCCTCAAGGTAATTTTATGAAAACATATGGCCCTAATCTTATTTAGCATAAATATTTGGAGTTTAGCATTTCCCCTGCCTCTTCCCCAAGCATAAATCTCTTTCTCAGCCCCTCAGCAAGTTCTAGTTGAGAGTTTTGGAGGATTGCTTTGCTCCTGTTTCTAGAACATGGTACAACTCTCTTTCAGGCCAACACGCCCCTAAGGAGAAAAGCCTTCTTTGTGGTTCACTTAGCATTAGTTGATTGCTTCGGTTTTTTGGGTCAGCCTTACACGTTCTGCTAAATTGACCTGAGGCAATAGGCCATTTTCAAACTTAAAAACACAAACATAAGAGTAAGAAAAAATGCAGAGAAAAAAGGAAGACTCATGTCTAGACCTCAGAAATAACATGATCTGGTCTCTTGGTCTGGGTGAAATTGTTGGTAACTCACAGGAATTTCTACTTGCGAGTTGGAAATCAGAGTGGGCTGCATGAGCAGCTCAGAATAATAATCAATGCAGAAATATATTTTTAAAAATATATCAATTCGGAGCAAAATACTCTTTTAGTCAAATCTTTAGATTTTCTCCTGTTATCTGCCCAGGGCAATCATCACAACTTCTGCTTATCTGAGGTGGGAGGGGAAATGCTTCCTCTTATTCTGGGTTGAGGTCTCAAGTTATCTCAAAGAGCAATAAATTCTCACGGTGAAATGCCTGATATGATCTGCAAGTTTCAATGATGTACAGGTAGATTTCTCTCAGTAATGCAGGCAACTTTCCCTTTTGCATCTGAATAGCTTGCTGCTTTCTGAGTTTGGCTTGTGTTTAGAGACTATGTTGCACATATTAAAAATCATCTTGACTATATTCAGCCCAGCAAGATACTGGGGACCTAATGCATTCTGAGATAACTTGGCACATGGTGGTGGTAGTGGCCACCTCCCATCATGTTCTTGTTCTTCCTGGAGCACATACACATGTTGTTTGGCTTTTGTTTTGCTGTGTATAGACAGTTAAATGCATGCTTGATGTGACTCCACTGTATACAATGCACAGACGCCTGCATGACTATGTTACCCTCACTGTGTGCCTGCATGGGGTGGGGGAAAGGAGAGCTCAGAGGCTGATAAGGAGTATTCGGAGGAGAGGAGAAGGCCAAGGGCAGAACCTTGGGACCACCAAGGCCTGTCAGGATGGCAAGGGAAGAGGACCAGACAAGGAAAAAGAGTTCACAGAAGAAACAGAAGAAGGGTTGTCAGAAAGGTAAAAGGAAAAACAAGACAGCAGCATCCCAGAACCCAAAAAAGGCAAATATCAGAAGAAGGAAGTAGTCTTAGTAGCAAATGCCAGAGGGAAGTAAGTTGTGACTAGGTCTAAAAGGAGTCACTGGTTTGGGTTAGGTGGCATCTAGGGCTGACTTCTTTCCTCGGGGAGCCACAGGCTCACTTTTGCCCACTTCTATGAATAAAGTTCTTAAATACACAGGAAATCTACTGTTGCCATAAAGACATGAAGACTATATCATGAAGCCTAGCGCAAGGGAGCAAAGAGAAAGAAAAATAATAAATTTAATACTTACTTTTGGACATTTCCTGTAAGATGGTGACAGGACAGATCAGACTATAGGAGTCTCCACAAAAGCAAGGGTCCATAAAGATTGTCTGCCTGAGTGGGTGTGTGCCGATGGATGAGTGAAAGTCCATCTGAGGGAAGACTAGGTTTCACGCACCCGGGGCTCTCCTCAGGAGGTGACTGCAACCCCCCACCAGCCTGAGATTGGAGCCACTGGGGCGCAGGATCATCTGCTGTTCTCGGGCTCTCCTGAGAAAAGCCTGCTGAAGACAGCTGATCCTCATCATGTATAGCCCGGTCCACACCATCACCTGTAACAGCAAAGTGGCTGGAGCCTAGGATCAGTAGAGAAAAGATGGGGAGAGCAGGAGAGAAGCCCTACCACCAGTGAGGGAACAATTCGGGAGCCATTTTCTCCGTTCTAGGACCAGGCAGAGACCTGCACTGCCCCGCCAAGCTCCCCAACCTGGGAATCTCCAACCTGGGAATCTCATCAAACTTAGAGAGACAGACACCCCTCTCCCATGCTGGAACAGGCATAGATATGTAAGATCTGAGTGGGAGACTTGACAGCAGCAGTCCAGGCGAGTCCAGATCTGATCCACCCACCTCCCACAATGGTCCATGAGGCGTCTGACACACTCAGAGAAACCCTATCAGCCTGCACTGAGATCAGAGGGGAGGAGCTGGAGCCCAGAGCTGAAAGGAAGTTGAAGTTATAGGAACTGCCTCAGAACAAGTTTTGTTTATTTTTGTGTTTTGTTTTAGTTTGCTTGTTTGTTCTGCTTGGTTTTGTTTTGGTTTTGTGGGTTTTTTTCTTTTCCTTTCCTCTTCTCTCTTTCTTTCTGTTTTTGATTACATTTTTATGCTTGCTTTGTTTCTGCTATTCTATCATTGGTTTTTTTTAAGACTTCCTGTTTGTGTATGGTATTTTTGAAAGAGAGTACATCAATGGGGGTTTTGTCTCTTTTTGTGTTTGTATGATTGCCTCTATGTTTTTGTTTTTTTTAAATCTTTTTTAACTTTGCTTATGTCTCTTTTCATTTGTTAGTTGGTATACCGGTCTGTTTTCTCTCTCATTCTTCTCTCTCTCCACCTTCCTCTCATCGCCTCCTTCATTTTTCCATTCTTTCCTTTTTCTTACCTCATTTAACTTTCAGGGGCAAACCAATATCCCCACTACATGGACAGATTGTAAGGCAGTGGGAAGTGGGTTCCAGGGGGCCCAAACACATGTCAGCAGATAACAGGAACTGCAAATAGCTTCTGAATCACAACTCTTCCCTCAAATCTCAAAACTGCAAAAAGTACAGCCATCCACCCACAGTCCAGCTTCAGAATTGAACAAAGCCAAAGGATTCACATAAGGAAGAATAAGAGATTGAGCAAACAGAAGTAAAAGCTACCCTGATCTGTCTCTGAACAACAGAATTAAAGAAGAGGTTAAAAAAGGGGAGGAAACGCTACACAAATGGAGATAAACCAAAAGAAGAATATGGGTCTCATACAGACCCCTGGGAGGTCAGACGCTAATAATACAGACTTTGGAATGCAAACAATGAAGAGCTTCCAGAATAACTGGTCTCAAACAACAAACCCAGATATCAAGACATTAATAAAGAGAATAAATAGAAATGAGGAGAGACAAGAGGAAAGAATGAAGGAGTTGATAACTGAGATAACAGCAATAAAGAATAAAGTAAATGAAATAGACAACAAACTGATAAGCATGGAAAGCAGACTTAGCCAAGTAGAAGAATCTCAGAGCTTGAGGACCAAAATATGGAACTAACCCAAACTGTTAAAAACATAGCAAAGAGCCGGGCTCGGTGGCTCAGCCTGTAATCCCATGCCTTTGGGAGGCTGAGGTGAGTGGATTGCCTGAGCCCGTGGGTTCGAGACCCGCCTAGGCAACTTGGTGAGACTTCATCTCTATAAATCAAAAACTAGCCGGGTGTGGTAGCGCATGCCTGTAGTTCCAGCTACTTGGAAGGCTGAGGCCGAAGGATCACCGGAGCCCAGCAGGTCGAGGCTGCAGTGGCCGGGAGTGGCCACTGCACTCCAGTCTGGGTGACTGAGTGAGGCTCCAACTCAAAAAAAAATAAAAACAAACAAACAAAAAAACACAGCAAAGAAGCTTAAAAAGACAGAACAAAACCTTTGAGAGATGAACAACTATTTCAAGAGGCAAAACTTAAGATTAGTTGTAATTCCCGAGGCAGATAGAGAGACAGAGACCACCTTAGAACAAACATTCCATGAAATTATCCAAGGAAACTTCCCTTATCTCATCAGTGATGTGACCATTCAAATACAAGAGATTCAGAAAACCCCTGTGAGATAGCAAATGAGAAGACCAACTCTTAGACACATAGTAATTCACCTACACAAAGTAGGTATAAAAGGTAAAAACTCTAAAGCAGCAAGAGAAAAATGTCAGGCTACCTACCAGGGAAGACCAATTAGAATAACAGCAGACTTATCTACAGAAACACTTCAGACTAGGAGAGTTTGGAGCCCAGTCTTCAAAGTTCTCAAAGATAAACAATTTCAACCAAGAATTACCTACCTATCTGAGCTAAGCTTCATCCCTGATAGAGATTTAAGATTCTTCCCAAACATTCAACCCCTAAGAGCTTATGCTGCCTCCACGCAAGCTCTAAAAGACACACTTAAGAAAGTATTGAACGCACCATAAGAAAAAAGATAGACAAATGGACCACAACAAACTGATGAACTTCTGCAAAACAAAAGAAACCATCAAGAGAGCAGGGAGACAGCTCACAGAATGGGAAAAAAATATTTGCCAACTGGATATCTGACAAAGGTCTAACCTTTAGGATCTGCAAGAAATTCAAATGCATCAAAAGGAAAAAACACACAAACAACCCCATTAAAAAGTGGGCAAAATACATGAAGAGATACTTCTCAAAAGAAGATATACAGGAAGCCAACAGACACATGAAAATGTGCTCAGTCTCACTAATCATCAGAGAAATGCAAATCAAAACCACATTGAGATACCACCTAACCCCAGTAAAAATGACCATTACTAATAAAGCAAACAACAACCGATGTTGGCGAGGATGCGGAGATAAAGGAACGCCTCTGCAATGCTGCTGGGAATGCAAACTAGTGCAACCTCTTTGGAAGACAGTGTGGCAATTTCTCAAAGAACTAGAAATTGACCTTCCATATGACCAGCAATCCCGCTATTGGGAATATACCCAGAGGAACTCAAATCATTCTACAAAAAAGATACCTGCAAATACATGTTTGTTGCAGCTCTATTCACAATAGCAAAAACATGAAACCAACCATGCTGCCCATCGAAGCTGGATTGGTTAAAAAAAATATGGTGCATATACACAATGGAATATTATGTGGTCATAAAGAAGGACAAACATATGGACTTCACAGCAAGTTGGATGGATTTAAAGTTAATCATACTAAGTGATCTATCACAGAAACAAATAGCAGAGTACCATATGTTCTCAGTCATATAAGACCTTGAACAATTATCATAATACTATAAGAAAGGGATTGACAGTAGTGGGGAACTGCCAGGGGAGCGGGGATGGGATTGGTAGTTGAAGGAAACGTTCAGGGGAGGGAGGGGCACACCTCACCAACAAGGGTCCCTGCATAATGAACATTTGTATACCTAACCCTGAATTGTATCCCACATCTTTAAAATAAAAAAAAAAATTTTAAAGAAAGTATTGAACACAGAACAAAGGAAAAAAAAGAACAACAATGCTGTTCCCAAGAATGTAGGAAAAAGATTGAAGACACACATGAATCAACTCAATAATCAAAAGAAAGACAACAAACAAACAACAGCAACAACAACAAATGCTATGAGAACATCATGACAGGGATAAAGTCTCACATCTCAATAATTAACCTGAATGTGAATGGACTAAATGTACCACTGAAAAGACATAGAATGGCAAATTGGATAAAATATCATGAGGCAACAATACATTGTCTTCAAGAGACTCATCTCACCAGAAAGGACACTCACAGACTCAAAGTAAGAGGATGGGAAACAAAATTTCAGGCAAATGGAACACAAAAGAAAGCAGGAATCATGATCTTAATATCAGACAAAATACCCTTTAAGTTATCAAAAATTTAAAAAGATATGAAAGGTTACTACATAATGATAAAAAGTTCAATCCATCAACAAGAAATATCCATCTTAAACATATATGCACCCAACATAGGAGCCCCAACTTTCATGAAGCAGCTTCAAGTAAACTTAAAAAGGATATTGACTCAAACACTATCAGAGCTGGGGACTATAATACCTCACTCACAACCCTAGACAGATCATCAAGACAAAAAAACAAGGATATCAAGAAACTCAATGTAACACTTGACCAATTAGACTTAATTGATACCTACAGAACACTCCACCCAAAAGCCATGGAATATACATTCTACTCACCACCACATGGAACGTACTCTAAGATTGACCACATTCTCGGCCATAAATCAAGCATAAACAAATTCCATAAGATTGAAATACTGCCATGCACTTTCTCAGATCAGAGTGGAATAAAAATAAATATCAACACTAACTAAACTCCCTCCAAACCCACATAGACATGGACACTAAACAGCATGATGCTAAACAATTGCTGGGTCAACATGGAAATCAAAACAGAGATTAAAAGACACCAGATATCTGGAAACAAATGAAAATGAAGAAACATCTTACCAAAACCTATGGGATGCCGTGAAAACAGAACTAAGAAGGGAATTCATATATCTATGATCACACTTGACGAAAACGAAAAGATCACAAGTTAACAGCCTAACAAATCACCTAAGGAAGCTGGAACCCTAATTTCAGCAGAATTCAGATCATCAAAATAAAAGACCAAAATTAGGACATAGAAGACAAAAAGATAATACAAAAAAATCAATGAAACAAAAAACTGATTCTTTGACAGGATAAACAAGATTGATGGACTCCTAGCTCAGCTGACCAAGAAAATGAGAGAAAAACCCAAATAAACACAATCAGAAATGCAAAAGATCAAGTCACAATGGATCCTGAAGAAATACAAAAGATTATCTGAGATTATATGTACACTTATATGGAAAAAAACTTGAAAATCTAAATGAAATAGAGGACTTTCTGACATCACACAACCTCCCCAGGTTGAAACAAGAAGACATTGAGACACTAAATAGACTCTGTCATACAAAAACTACCAACAAAAAAAAAGTCCAGATGGCTTATCAGCAGAATTCTACAAAACATAAAGGAGGAATTGATACCAATCCTAATGAAAGTATTCCAGGCAATTGAGAAAGATAGAACTCTCCCCAAATCATTTTATGAAGCTAACATCACATTGATACCCAAACCAGGTAAAGATTCAACAAAGAAAGAGAACCGCAGGCTAATATCCTTTATGAACATATATGCCAAAATTCTCAAGAAAATCCTAGCAAACCAGATCCAACAACACATCTCTAAAATCATTCACCATGACCTAGTAAGCTTCAGCCCCAATGCAGGACTGGTTCAACATTCATAAGGCCATAAATGTGATTAAATACATCAACAGATGTAAAAAAAAAACCACATGATTTCTTATAATTAGACACAGAAATAGCTTTTGATAAAATACAGCACCCCTTCTTGATAAAAACCCTAAAAAATATAGACATAGATGGAACATACCTCAAAATAGTAAGAGCCGTCTATGTGAAACCCACAGCCAGCATAATGCTAAACAGTCTGAAATTGGAACCATTTGTCCTGAAAACTGGAAAAAGACAAGAATATCCATTCTCACCCCTCCTTTTCAACATAGTTTTGGAAGTCCTAGCTAGAGCAATCAGACGAGACAAGAAGATCAGGGGTATCCAAATAGGAAAAGAGGAAGTCAAGTTATCCCTCTTTGCAGATGACATGCTATAGCTCAAAAACCCAAGAGAATCTGTCAAAAACCTGATAAAGAACTTTGGCAAAGTTTCAGGGTATAAAATAAATGTGCAAATGACAGTTGCATTTCTATACACCAACAATAAACAAAAAGAAACCCAAATAAAAAGCATAATCCCATTCACAATAGACAAACACACACACACACACACACACACACACACACACACACACACACACAGAAATACCTTGGCATCTTCCTAACCAGAGATGTGAAAGACCTTTACAATACGAACTGCAAAACATTACTCAAAGAAATCAAAGATGACACAAACAAATGGAAAAATATTCCATGCTCATGGACTGGAAGAATCAACATTGTTAAGATGTCCATCTTACCCAAGGAAATCTACAGGTTTAACGCAATACTCATTAAATTACCAGCAGCATTCTTCTCAGACCTAGAAACGACAATACAGAAGTTCATATGGAAACATAAATGACCACGAATTGCCAAAACAATCCTCAGAAAAAAAAACAACAAGGAAGTATCACAATTCCAGACTTTAAACTCTATTATAAAGTTACAATAATCAAAACAGCCTGGTTATGGTACAAGAGCAGGCATATAGTCCAATGGAACAAGATAGAGATTCCAGAAGCAAAATTTCAATTTCTCAACCAACTCATCTTCAAGAAAGCCTCGATCAACAATTACTGGGGACAGAAGAACCTATTCGGTAAATGGTGCTGGAAAAACTAGCTGAACACATGTGGAAGATCAAAACAAGACTCCTACCTATAGCCATACACAAAAATCAACCCTAAGTGGATCAAAGACCTAAATGTAAAAACCTCAAACTATAAGAACCTTAGAAATTACAGGAGACACCCTTATGGAAGTTGGAACTGGCAACCAATTCCTGATCAAAACCCCAAGTGCCAAGGCCACAAGAGATAAGATAGACAAATGGGACCTCATCAAACTGACAAACTTCTGCAAAGACAAAGAAAATGCCAAGAGAGCAGGGAGACAGCCCACAGACTGGGAAAAAATATTTGCCAACTCTATGTGTAACAAAGGTGTATCATCCCGGACCTACAAGGAACTCATGTTGAAAAGAAAAAAACAAACTGCCCCATTACAAATTGGGCAAAATATACGAATAGACAGTTCTCAAAAGAAGACATACGAGCAGCCAACAGATACATGAAAAAATGCTCAGCCTCACTAGTCATCAAAGAAATGCAAATTAAAACTACACTGAGATACCACCTAACTCCAGTCAAGATGGCCATCATCAATAACTTGAAAAACAACAGATGCTGGAGAGGATGTGGCAAAAAGGGAACACTTCTACACTGTTGGTGGGAGTGTAAACTAGTACAGCCTCTGTGGAAATCAGTGTGGCAATTCCTAAAAGAACTAAAAATCTGTCTCCCATATGACCCCACAATCCCCCTACAGCCTCTGTGGAAAACAGTTTTGTGATTCCTAAGAGGTCAAAAAATCGGCCTCCTATTGGGAATATACCCAGAAGAACTCAAACCACTCTATGAACAAGATCCTGTACATGCATGTTTATTGCAGCATTATTCACAATAGCAAAAACATGGAACCAACCATGCTGCCCATCGAAAGAGGACTAGATAAAAAAAATTGGTACATATACACAATGGAATATTATGCAGCCATAAAGAAGGACAAAATCATGAACTTCATAGCAACCTGGATGGACTTACAATCTGTGATACTGAGCAATCTATCACAGAAACAAAGAACTGAGAATCACATGTTCTCACTCTTAAACGGACTTTGAACAATTATCATAATACTATAAGAAAAGGATTGGCAGTAGTCGGGGGAGGAGGGTGGCAATGCGGGATTGGCAGTAGTGGGAATCTGCCGGGGGAGGAAGGGGCCTATCTCAACAAGTGTACGTGCATAATGAACATTTGTATACCTAACCCTGAATTGTACCCCACAACTTTAAAATAAAATAAGTAAAAATATGTAAAAAGAAAAAAGCATGATAAAAACATGATGTTAAAAAAATACTTTTAATTTTTTCTTGTGGGTAGAGGTCACCATTTTAAAGAATTACTTGGAGCATCCCAGGTACTTTGGGCAGTAGCTAGACTGCACACCGTCAAGGCATTTCTGCCCTGTGATGTACCTGCCTACCACTTAGTCCTAGCAGAACTCTCTTCATTTTTCTTGCCAATTAAAGAAGTCAAGCTCTTTTGGTGTCTGCTGGAATCTAGAAAATGAAGGCAACCTAGATAATGATGATTCCTTTCTAAACAATTATTAAGAAGTCACCTACCTATACGTAGATCACTATGTACCCAACCCTGACTTGTACCCCACATCTTTAAAACAAAAAAGAAATTTAAAAAATAAAAAAAATGAACAAGTCACACACTGGGTGGATCCACGATGACCACCTTGGACAGCAGTAGACCAGTGCCTCTCTTGCTGAGCAGAACAGAGAATGTGGACCCAGATGCCAGTAAACACAGACATTTTGAAAAGTTTGGAATGGTGAAGCACCTGCATCCCACAGAAGACTTCTCTGAACCCATGGAGACCAGGGAGGAGAATGCCAGGATGACCAACACTGGAACTGAGGTGCCCCATCCTCCGTTGTGTACCAGGCTCACATAGGAACTGCAGCCTTGTCCTGTGTGTGAGAGAGGGTGAGTGAACCTGACGTGCTCTGGGTTGGCTCCCCCATCCCAGCCACATGCAAGCTGTTGATCTCACATGGGAGGAGTCCTAATCAGGACACAAGCAGTGGGTAACCGGAGCCCATATGGAATAGGGAATACACCTGCACTCTGAACTGCCAGATAGCCCCTGAGCATGCTCTTTCCACCAGTAGAGCCTGGCAGCCAGCTCCCAGGCCAGGAAAGCTCACCACCCAGTTGCACCCAGTTGGTGCCCACCATCAGCTTCTGGCAGCCAACCTCCCCCTCTAGGTCAGGAAGGATTTCCTTCCAGCCCCATATGCCCACGGGGCAAGGAACTCACTGTCTTTCAGGTGCTGAGCATGGACTTGAACAGGGATGGAAGGATATGAAAGACACTCAGAGTGTTTTCTGGAAGGAAGATTTCTGGGCCGTAAGCCATGAACTGCAGCCAGGGACCCATCCCCCCACCTGATCTCTGCATAGTGCTTGCAACAGGGACCCAAAAGCAGTCTGATCAGTTTCACCATGTGAAAAACTCTGCAGCAGAAAGTCACTTTCAGGGTGGAGCACAGATCACAAGGGAATGCCCCCCCCCCCACCTCCCAGGATCTATAATGAATGACAGAAAAGGCTCTAGGATAGCAAGACATTAGCTACCAACAACAAAACTAAAGAAGAATGATAAGGAGGGAAGAGTTGCTTTTCAAAGATGAGGAAGAATAAACTGAAAAACACTGGGAATACTCAGAGTCTTAAAAAGACAGCACCTGAAAAAGCAGCTATCAGTGACCAAACAATGCAAGCCACTCAGAACAACCTGTCCCAGATGCCAGACACAGAATTCAGGGATTGAAAGTCTAAAATGAATAAAGAAAGCCATGAGAAACTAGAAGCAAAACTTACCCAAGTCACACAGGAGGTAAAAACAGAGTTGACCAATTTTAGAAAGGCCCAATCTGAAAACCCGGAAATGACGAACTTCCTCCTGGAATTTCAAAGCACAATAACAGGCATAGGGAGCAGGATCAATCAGGCAAAGGAAAGAACCTCAGAGCTTAATGACCAAAATATGGAACCAACTCAGTCTGTCAAAAACATAGAGAAAAGGTTCAAAAGAGTGAGCAAAGCCTTCTGGAGGTGTGGGATCATGTCAAGAAACCAAATCTATGCCTGATTGGTATCCCTGAAGCAGAAAAGGAAACTGAGAATGCCAAGGAACAAGCATTCCATGAGGTCATACAAGAAAATTTCCCACATCTCGCCAGAGAGGTAGCCATTCAATGTAAGAGATCCAGAGAACCTCTGCAAGGTATCACATGAGAAGGCCACCCCCAAGACACATAGTAATATGTTTCCACAAAATAAGCATAAAATTAAAAATGCTAAAGGTAGGTAGAGAGGAAGGTCAGACAACCTACAGGGGGAGACCCATCAGAATTTCACCATACTTCTCAGTAGAAACACTACAAGTCAAAAAGGACTGGAGTTCCATCCTTAACGTTCTCAAAGATAAGCGATTCCAGCCAAGAATGTCCTACCCTGCTAGCTAAACTTCATCAATACTGGAGAATTAAAATCCTTCCCAGACATCCAGTCCCGAAGAGAATATGCTGCCTCCAGACTAGCTCTTCAGGAGGTGCTTAAGATGTTGAACACAGAAACAAAAGAATGATCACACCCATCACAAAAGTACAGGCAAGCCCAGAGTTAACAGAGCATACATATCATTCACAAAAATGAAGTGTGTGTGTGTGTGTGTGTGTGTGTGTGTGTGTGTGTGTAAAGGGAAACAAAGCAACCCCTTGAGAGCCCTATGACAGGAATAAACTCCCAATAATTAATTTGAATGTGAATGTACTGAATGCACCATTCCACTACTCCAATACATAGAGTAGTAAACTGGATTTTTAATTTTTTTTTTTTTTTTGAATTGGAGTCTCACTCTGTCACTCAGACTGGAGTGCAGTGGATGCTCCCGGCCACTGCAGCCTCGACCTGCTGGGCTCCGGCGATCCTTCCGCCTCAGCCTTCCAACTAGCTGGAACTACAGGCGAGCGCTACCACACCCGGCTAATTTTTAAAAAAATTTTATTGTAGAGATGAGGTCTCGCAAGTTGCCCAGGTGGGTCTTGAACCCGCTTGCGCAGGCAATCCACTCACCTTGGCCTCCCAAAGTGCAGGATTACAGGCTGAGCCACCGAGCCCGGCTGTAAACTGGATTTTTAAAAATGATCCAACATTCTACTGCCTCCAGGACACCCATCTCACTGCAAAGGACACCTACAGGCTCAAGGCAAAAAGCTGGATATTGAACTTTAGGAAGATGGAAAGCAGAAAAAGGCAGTGGTAGCTATTCTGATATCAGACAAAGCAGACTTCAAACCATCAACAGTTAAAAAGGACACAGAAAGACACTACATAATGATAAAAGCTCAACCCACCAGCAAGAACTATCCATCTTAAACATATATGCACCTAACACAGGAGCACCATGTGTTATAAAACAACTGCTGAGTAAACTAAGAGAGGACATAGACATTCACAAAATCATAATTGGAGACCTCAATACCCTGCTAACAGCCTTAGAGAGATGATTGAGGCAGAAAACCAACAAGAAGACTCAGAACCTTAACTTAACACTCAACCAAATGGATTTATCTGTTTATTTTTTTTAACCAAATGGATTTAATAGTCATCTAGAGAACACTTGCCCAACAACTACAGAGTATACCCTCTACTTCTACCTATCAGCACATGGAACATACTCCAAGATTGACCACATTCTCAGACATAAATCAAGCATGAACAAATTTCAAAAGGTCAGAATAATACCATGCACCTTCTCAGATCACAGTGGAATGAAAATAAATATATCCACCAACAACATCCCCCCCAAACACACAAAGATATGAACATTAAACAACATACTGCTGAATGACTTCTGGGTCAACACAGAAATCAAGTCATAAATAAAAAGATTTCTGGAAAGAAGTGAAAACACAGATACATCTTATCAGAATCTTTGGGATGTCATGAAATCAGTGATTAGAAAGAAATTCATAGCATTGCATGTGCACATCAAAAAAAAAAGAATAGAGCAATCACAAGGAAATAGCCTAATGTTACACACAAGGGAGCCGAAAAACAAGATCATCTAAATCCTAATTTTAGTAGAAATCCAGATTTTTTAAAAAAATTTTATTTTGAAGATGTGGGGTACAATTCAGGGTTAGGTATACAAATGTTCATTATGCAGGTACTCTTGTTGATGAAGTATGCCCCCTCCCCTGGCAGACTCCCACTACTGCCAATCCTTTTCTTATAGTATTATGACAATTGTTCAAGGTCCACTTATGAGTGAGAACATGTGAAATCCAGATTATTAAGATAAAGTCACAACTGCAAGATATAGAAGACCAAAATGTCATAGAAAGGATCGACATGACAAAAAACTGGTTTTTTGAAAGGATAAATTAGATTAACAGACCTCTGGCCAGATTAACTTAAGGAGAGAGAGAGAGAGAGAGAGAGAGAGAGAGAGAGAGAAATATAATTAGAAATGAAAAAGGTGATGTCATGACTGACCCTGAAGAAATTCAAAAGGTTATCAGAGATTTCTATGAACCTGGTCATAGAGGGTTTCAATCCCTGGATGCAGGGCTGGTTCGCCATTTGCAAGACCTTAAATGTAATTCAACATATTAAGAAGTATAAAACCAAGAGCCACATGATTATCTCAATAAACACAGAAAAAGCATTCAACAAAACCCAGCACCCCTTCTTGATAAAAACCCTAGAACTCCTAGGTATAGAAGGAAAATTCTTTAAAACAATAAGAACAATCCATGATAAACACACAGCCAACATTTTGCTCAAAGGGCAGAAACTGGAAGCATTCCCGTTAAGAACTGGAGCAAGACGAGGATGCTCACTCTCACTCCTTCTATTCAACATAGTGCTGGAAGTCCTAGCCACAGCAATCCGGAAAGACAAGGAAATCAAGGGTATCCAAACAGGAAAAGAGGAAACCAGACAGTCACTCTTTATGGATGATATGGTTCTATACCTAGAATACTGAGGGAGTCTGTCAAAAGCCTCCTTGCACTGATAAAGAACTTTGGTAAAGTCTTAGGTTACAAAGTCAACATGCAAAAGATAGTTGCATTTCTATACACCAACAACAAGCAGGCAAAGTACCAAATAGAAAACACAATTCCAATCACAATAGCCACACACACAAACAGAATGAAATCTCTCGGCATCTACCTAACAAGGGAAGAGAAAGATCTTTACAATGAGAGCTACAAAATGCTGCTCAGAGAATCAAAGATGACACAAACAAATAGAAAAACATTCCATGCTCATGGACAGGAAAAATCAATGTTGTCAAGATGTCCATCCTACCCAAGGCAATCTACAGATTCAGTGCAATACCCATCAAATTACTAATATCAGTTTTCACAGACCTGGAAATAACAGTACAGAAATCCGTATGGAAACAAAAAAGAGCACAAATAGTCAAAACAATCCTCAGCAAAAGGAGCAAAGTGGGAGGAATCACACCTCCAGACTTTAAATTTTATTGCAAAGCTGCAGTAACCAAAATGGCATGGTTGGTATTGGTACAGGTATAGGCACATAGACCAATGAAACAAGACAGTGATTCCAGAAGTACAAACACTGTCTCTCAACCAACTCATCTTTGACAAAGTCACCAATAACAATCATTGAGGATAGGAGACCATAGTTAGCAAATGGTACTGGGAAAACTGGCTAGCCACATTCAGAAGGGTGAAACTGGACCTCTACCTATCACCAGATACAAAAACCAACTCAAAATGGATCAAGAACCTAAATGTAAAATCTCAAACTATAAGAATCCTAGAAGAAAATATAAGAAACACCCTTCTGGACATCGGAGTAGGCAATGAGTTCATGAGCAAGCTTCCCAAAACAGATGCTACGAAAGCTAAAATAGACAGATGGGACCTCATCAAACTGAAGAGCTTTTGCACTGTAAAAGAAACCATCAAGAGAGTAAAGGGACAACCCATGGAATGGGAAAAAATATTTACAAGCTACGCATCTGATTAAGGCCTAACATCCTGGATCTCCAAGGAACTCAAAGAAAGAGAAAGGAAAAAAACAAACAACCCTATTAAAAGTAGGCAAAGGACAAGAACAGACACTTCTCAAAAGACAACATGCAAGCAGTCATGGAAAAATGCTCAACTTCACTAATCATCAGAGAAATGCAAATCCAAACTAGCTCTGGTAAGGATCAGAGAAATGCAAATCCAAACTAGCTCTGGTAAGGATCATAAGGACCCAGTAAGGCCATCATTAACACATCAAAAAACAGACAGGTGCTGGTGTGACTGTGGAAAAAAGGAAACACCTCCACACTGTTGCTAAGGATATAAGCTAGTTCAACCATATGGAAAGCAGTTTGGTGATTTCTAAAAGAACTAAGCATTGAACTTCCGTACAATCCAGCAGTCCCTGTCCTGGGAATATACCCAGACATAAATTGCTCTACCAAAAAAATATGTGCACATACATGTTTATTGCTGCACTATTCACAATAGCAAAAACATGGAACCAACCCTGTTGCCCGTAGAAAGTGAACTGGGTAAAGAAGATGTGGTATGTATACACAATGGAATATTATTCAGCCATAAAGAAGAACAAAATCATGACCTTCACAGCAGCGTGGGTGTAGTTGGAGACCATCATACTAAGTGAGCTATCACAGAAACAACAAACAACACCACATGTTCTCACTCTTAAGTGGGCCCTGAACACTAGTCACATTATCACAAAGGTGGTATCAATAGTTGCTGGGTACTGCTAGGAGAGAGAGGGAGGGAAGGGGGGGCACATGACAACACAGTGGGTACCTGGTCCACTACCGGTGGAGTGAGGGCCAACTAGAAGCCCCAAATTCACCTGCATACAGCCTACTTATATAGCAAATCCTCACTTGTACCCCACAACTCAAAAATAAAATAAAATAAAACAAAACTAAGAGAATTATCCTGATGGGAAAGAGAAAGCCTGATCTCAGTGGCTGGAAGCTAAGGCCATCTTAATCTGACAATAGGAGGCCAGTGAATGCCCAGTCAGCTCTTCCTCAGCTGCCTCACTGCAGGTGTTCCAGCCTGCTCACAATAGCCACAGAAGGAGAAGGAGGCTTAATAATGAGAAAACCCACAGAGACCTGGAAAGAGGAGTCCACAGGCAGGTCTAGTTAGGGCTGGAAGAGAAGGAAGGGTCTCCATGCTTTTTCTGAGAGTGTAATTGTTATTCTCCTGGGACTGCTTCTGGACATTTTTTAATGAAATAAATTTAATTTTGGTTCAATATACATTTATTTTCAAGCAGCAAATAGGGCGAAAGCACCATCTGTAAGATCTGCAAGCATTTTTTGAGCAGAAAAGGGCATTCTTCCCTAGGGAGGAGTAAAGAGGATTAGAAAGAAGTGGGGAGAGGGAGGGAAGAATGAAGGGTGGCAAAATCGGATTCCAGATCAGAGAAAGTCACACCCTAAATTCAGCCTGTCCTTGAGAGGCATAAATAGCAGTTGTATATTGGCTCAGGGTGAATGTGGGTCGAAGTTCAAGGGTCTAGAGACAGGACAGAAACTTAAGCAAGTTCTGGTTAAAAGATGTTTTTTTCGTACCACTACAAAATTGTTCAGCTAGTTGTTTATGAAACACCAAATGAGAATTTGTATAGTCTGTGTCTGGCTTTGCAATAGGTAACAAAGGGAGCATCGTCTGAGTCATAATGGGAATGATCCTTCTTGGCAGTAAGTTGCTTTTAAGAACACAAAGAATGGGAGAATTTTTTAAATCACAGCTATTTTCCTGGGTTACTTACCCACTCAATCTCCACTCCACCACTTACTCTTGTTTTCCACATTTCTTCCATTAGATTGTTTCTGAGTTAAATTATTTATAGTAAAGTAATAAATGTGTATGAAATGGGAAAAAAGAAAAAGAAGACACACTTTTAAAAACATTTTCTATCTGTCTCCATTTTCTTTGTTGAATATCTTGACTTAGAAGCTCCTAGAAGGACTATGAATATGTATTTTGTGATTCAGGATCAAGCATCATGTTTATGGCATGGGAATGCACTATTCAACCAATATCTGTAATTGGAGCTGGGGGTGAACAGCAAAACACATAAGGGATGTGGGTTCATGTGATCTATCTCTAAAGCAGATGATGTAAGGATTAGGCTTCGCTGCTCAGGAGAGTTCAAGCCTGAATTCAATTCCTTTGACACGTATAAACCACCAATGTCAAACTATGAAAGATAGCCACCAAATCATTCCAATTCAAGCAGGAATAACATGTTAATTTTTCTCTATTATATTAGAACCTATTTTTAATGGTTTTAAAAGTTGTCTTGATATCAAAAATGCTTGCGGTTTGACTGTTGGGTGAAAAACAAAAGTATTTCACTCAGCATCTAGTCACTCAATAACAATGATGAAAATTTAAAATGAGACAATATATTCAGCATTTACTCTACACCAGATATTATCTCAAATATATTACGGGGATTGGTTCATTTTTTTCCTCAAATCACTATAAGAGATGAGTACTTTATTATTCTCATGGTAAAACTGTGAAAATGAGACACAGAGAGGTTAAGTAATTGTTAAAGTCATACACAGCTTTTATATAAAAATAGCCCTTTCAAATCCCTCCTCCTCTTCAAGTCAATCACTAAAAAGTAATAACTATCAATTGTTGATTGCTTATGTTGTGCCAGGCACTGTGCTACACACTTTAAATGCATTCATGTTTTCAATTAATCCTCACAACTTCATAACAGAGGTATAATTCCTCCCATTTTACAGATATGAATCTGAGATTCAGAGAAATTAAGTATAAACCAGGCAAATAACAAATGAAGAACCCGAATGTCAAGTAAAGTCTTTATGGCTACAAACTCCAGGTTATTTCTTCTGTACTTATTAACTCTATACAAAAATGTCTAGCCCTGGGAGCTGAGGGCAACACTAGGGAAGAAATAGATGGACCTGAAGCCTTAAGCATCTAGTTGGGCAGAACAAGAGACTATCCTATTAGGTTGAGAGTTTCAATAAACATAGAGTTTCTTTATTATTATTATTTTTTATTTTTTGAGTTGGAGTCTTACTCTGTCGCCCAGGCTGGAGTGCAGTGGCATGCTCATGGCCACCCCAGCATCGACCTGCTGGGCTCTGGTGATCCTTCCACCTCAGCTTTCCAAGTAACTGGAACTACAGGTACACACCACCATGCCCGGCCAATTTTTGCTTGATTTATTGTAGAGATGACGTCTCACCATGTTGCCCAGGCTGTTCTCAAACTGTGGGCTCAGGCAATCCTCTCACCCCGGCCTCCCAAACTGCTGGGATTACAGGCTTGAGCCACTGGGCCCAGCTTCCTTACAGGATTTTATTCTAGAGACCTAATTATTAAAACTGCCAACATACTGTACACCAATGCCTGGGCCCTCTTAATCATACTAATCGCTGCCTCCCTAACAGCTGTTTACTGTACCCGCATCATCTTTATTGCACACCTGGGACAGCCCCACTTCTCAACTTTAATTATTATCAATGAAAATAATCCCCTCCTAATTAATTTTATTAAATGCCTAGCAGAAAGTAGCATTTTTGCCGAACTCCTTATCCCTACAAATATTATCCCCGTAACTGTTCCCAAATAACAACACCCCTACACCTAAAATTTTACAGCACATGCCAGTACTATTTTAGGCTTTACATTAGCAATAGAATTTAACCTTATCACATATAATCTCAGATTAAGTCATCCTTCTCAAACCTACGCATTTTCTAACTTGCTAGACTTTTCCCCAATCACAGTACATCACTGTACCTTACCTAAACCTTTACACAAGCCAAATTACAGCATCCCTACTTCTAGACCTCACTTGACTTGAAACAATTATACCAAAAAACGTAGCCCAAACCCATATATCTACCTCAAGTATATCCTCTAACCAAACAGGACTAATTAAATTATATTTCTTATCTTTCCTTATTTCCCTAATATTAGTTATTTTACTGATTCTCTAATTCCCATGAGTAATCTCAATAACAATAAAGATACTAACAAAGACCAACCAGCCACCATCATAAGTCAATTCCCATAACTACATCAAGCCACTGCACCCATAGAATCTTCATGAAGAAAACCAACCTCCTCACCCTCAAAAACAACTCAATCCTCTGAATCCTTAAAATCAGCCACAACCTCTACTCCTTCAGGTCCTATTATTCACACAGCCAAAAACAGCTCCAATAACATACCTGCCAATAACACTCCTCAGATAAAAACATCAAATCCTCAAGACTCAGGATACTCTTCAATAGCTATAGCTGTTGTACACCCAAATCCCACCAACATCCCACCCAAGTAAATAAAAAACTCTATCAAGTCTATAAATGCTCCACCAAAATTTAACGTAATTCTACACCCTACTCCTCCACTAACAATCAGCCCCAGACCCCCATAAATAGGTGAAGGCTTTGAAGAAAATCCTACAAAACCTATAAAAAAATTGCACTTAATAAAAACACAGAATCCATCATAATGGATTTATGTCACATGGATTTAAACCATAACTAATGACATGGAAAATCACCGTTATTTAACTACAAGAACCCTAATGATAAATATCTGAACAAACCATCCTCTTATCAAAATTATTAGTCACTCATTCATTGGTCTCCCAGCACCCTCAAACATTTCAGCATGATTAAATTTTGGCTCCCTTCTAGGAGTCTGCTTAGCTATTCAAATTGTTACAGGACTGTTCCTAACCACTTTATACACCAGATATAATAACCGCATTCTCCATTGTACATCAGATATAATAATCGCATTCTCCTCCATAACACACATCTTCTGAGACATTAATTACTGCTGAATTATCTGATGTGGACAGGGAAACAGAGCATCGATTTTTTTCATCTGTCGATTCATGCACATAGGACAGATTTCATATTACGGATCTTACACTTTCCTAGAAACATGAAGCATCAGCATTATTCTACTATTTGCCATGACAGCAACAGCATTTATAGGCTTCGTGCTCCCATGAGGCCAAATATCATTCTGAGGTGCCACTGTTATTACCAATCTCCTATCAACCATCCCATACATTGGCACTAACCTAGAAGAATGAACCTGAGGGAGTTTTTCAGTTGATGAAGCAATCCTAACATGATTCTTCGCCTTCCACTTTATTCTGCCATTCATCATCGCAGCTCTTGTAGTCATCCACCTCCTCTTTCTCCATGAAGCGTGATCTAATAATTCATCAGGAATTTCATCAGACTCAGATAAAATCCCATTCCACCCTTCTTATCCAATCAAAGACATCCTTGGACTAATTCTCCTCTTACTCCTACTTCTCACCTTAGTCTTGTTCACACCAGACCTATGAGGAGATCCAGACAACTACACCCCAGCCAACCCACCAAGCACACCTCCCCACATTAAGCCAGAACTGCACTTCCTGTTCGTCTGTGCAATCCTACACTCTATTCCCAATAAACTTGGCAGAGTCCTAGCCTTAGTACTCTCTATTTTCATTTTGGCTAAAATTCCAATACTCCATATATCTAAACAATGAAGCGTGGTTTTCTTTTCTTTTTCTTTTTTTGAAGCATGATTTTCAACCCCTAAGCCAATGCCCATTCTTAGTCCTAGTAGTTGATTTACTAGTACTGACATGAATTGGAGGCCAATCCATTGAACACCCCTTCATTATTATTGGACAAACAGCTTCTGTCCTCTATTTTTCCCTTATTCTCATTCTAATACCACTAGTTAACCTAATCAAAAACAAAATGCTCAAATGAGAGTGCTTGTAGCATAAAAAATTACCTTGGTCTTGTAAACCAAAACTGGAGAACTAATCTCTCCAGGACAAACCTCAAAGAAGAGGTCTAACACCCCACGAAATTCTATTTAAAGCTGACATTCTATTTAAACTATTCTCTGACTTCATATTTGGGTACAATTAATTACTTTCAAGTACTATGTCAGTATTGAAAAAAGAATAAAATTAGTATTTCACAATCCTATGTACTTCATGCATTTATGCTTGTCCCTATGAATGTGTATTAGTACTATGCATGTATAATTTTACATATGACATCTATGTTTAATCGTGCATTAAGTTATTTTCCCCCATGAATATAAGCAAGCACAAGAACTCATTAATGCTTTCAGACAGTTAACTAATCTCAACTGGAAAATCCAACTAGAACATAGAATATTGACACAGTAATATCAAAAATATTACATAAAACTAACTTACATACATAGCACATTTTAGTCAAATCAGCCCTTGGCTACATGCTTATCACCTCCATTACCCTTAATTAATCACCAACCTTCGAGACACCAGCAACCTGCTCAAGTTACGCGCCTTTGCTCACTCCCGGCCCATACCACTTGGGGGTGACTAGCCTGAGACTGTACCTGGCACCTGGTTCTTATTCCAGGGCCATTATCTTAAGATCACCCACTTGTTCCCCTTAAATAAGGCATCAGTATGGTTGTGGGACAATCTCCCTCAGGATCATGCACGGGTGAACTACATGCATTTGGGATCTTTTAATTTTTAAGGGGGGAAAGTGCTTAGACTCTCCCTCTCCCTCTCCTCCTCCCTCTCCCTCTGTCTCCCTTGTCTCTCTTTGTTTCCCTTTCCCCTACCTTTTTTCCTTTTCTCCCTCTACCTTCCTCTCTCCCTTCCTCTCTCTCTCTCTCTCTCTCTTTCTCTCTCTCTCTCTCAATGGTCAGCAAAGGCCACTGTCCCCACACAAAATGAAGAACTTATTTTAGCTCAACTGTCCTTAGTTTTTCAACTCTATCATAAAATATGCCAGAAGCCCCACAATATCTCGTCTTCGTTTCTACCTTAGCCATGGAGACCTATTACCATTGTCCAGGTTTCTGCCAAGGACCTATCATTCAGATGGGAGAAGAAAGGTTTGGGGAAATCTTTGCTTTGAGCAAGTTTCAGGTACATGAATAACGACTTAGATTTTCTTTTCTCCCTTAAGTGCAGATGAAAGAAGAAAGCCTTTATTTGGAATCAGGGATACTAAGGAATTGGCAAGAAACTGCTTGAAAGAAATATATAAAAATAACCATCACTATTAATCTTTCCTGTTCCCAACTATGGAATGTCACAAAGCAAATTTAAAAGTACTTCTTTTCAATCTAAAAAAAAAGCATTTTCTCATTGTTCTGACTCACAGTCTTGAATGTAAATAAAAGCAAGAGCAAAAGCAAGTCAAATTTGGGATGGAGGTTTGCAAGATTTCTCTAAGGTTGACTTGTGTGGACATGACCACAGCAGTTTCAGAAGAAATTAGGGACCTATTTTTCTTCCCTGAATCCTCACATAAATGGGTCTCCTGGGATATACCCTTTAGACTGGCAGTGAAGATTTGTCTCAGTTCCCCTTAAATGGAGCTTCAAGGGGAAAATGGGGCTGCCAAAAATATGATCTTCACAAAGGTGAATTTATCTACAAACTGCTAGGTATCAGAGGTACAGTAAATAGGTACATGGTTAAAAAGGCTCTTCTGCTGGCCCAGAGGTGCACGTTCCAAATGAGGCCTTGTCTTGTGCCTGAATCCACGTGGGCACAGGGAAATGCACTGGCTTACATGGGAAGCTGTGAGTGAGCGCTGAAACAACTGAAGATAAGCCTCTAGTCTTTAATAAAAGAAGGGTGCCTGGCTTCATGTGAGAAATCCCTCTGCATTCAGCTTTTGTTCCTTGCCTTGTCCAGTTGTCAGCCAGGGACAATGGAACATTCCATTTCCATGCCCTTCTCTGTCTTCTCACAGGGGGCTACAATCTCAGCCTAACCCTACAAATTTCCTCAGACCAGAGGCAGCACTGAGGAACTCTGATTAGATGTATGATGCTGAAATAAACCCCACTCTCAGACGAGCGAGCTCCAGATTCTCACTGTATCAACCCTCCGGTTTATCATACGCAACATGCATCATGGTAAGAAGGTTGTGGACACTTATTCTGGGCTGGATATGGCATCCTCATGGGTATGTAATAAGGGTAAGGGAGAAAGAGGCTTGGCCTTTATCACTGTGTCACTGTGTCATCCTTAGCTTGAACATTAGATTTGCTGATATGATCAGCTCAGGGAGAAGCCTTCAGAGGAGAAGCGGGTGTCTTGACTTCTCATGACTTTAGTGCATTTTGATGTCATCTTGACTCTAAGATGAAGCATCAGTCTTCATTTAAAGTCAACCACTTTTCAAAGCTCAGGTCAACTTTGAGTCTATGGCTCAAATCACATATATGCTTTTACAGTTCTTTCCCCAAATGGTCTTCTCACATGTCAGAAACACACAGCGCAAACTCAGGGATTTCAGATTCCCACAAACAAACTCAACAGAACACACTGGCAGTGACTGTACAGTTGGAAAACACAATCCTTGCTCAATGAGGGACCAGCAGAAAGGGAAACAGGAAGGATGACCTGCATTTCCTAAGAAAATTGTTTTTCTACATGCTTCCTTTAAGTGCCTTGGGTTATTTTTCTCCTTTGCCATTTTTTTCTAAATTTTCCTTTTCACCTTGTATTTTCCTTCACATTTTTCTCTCAGGTCTTTTAAATTCCCTCTTGTTGCTAGATATTATTTATTTTTAAATACTGTAACAAATTTTTTCAGCACATATTAGATCTGGGAAAGAGGAAGCCAGTGGTATTCAGAAGAGAGGCAAACAACTTAAGGGATTTCTGGTTTTTACTGAAAAATTTAGAAGTGGAGATTAACAATAAGGTTAATGGTAACACATATTTGATGAGAATCTTTAAATGCTAGATACAGTAGAACCTTACTGTTGAAACTGTTAAAATTATTCACAGGTCATCTTGACTGTTTCCCAGGAGCAAAGGCTCTTTGGTGTGGGTCATCAGTAATTAGCAAAATCAGCAAAATGGTTTTCCAGGATACTTTTTCATAACAATTTTATATTGACCATCAAGACTACTTGACCATACAGTAGGTCACAGCAATCATGCCCAGTGATAAAGTGAGGCTTAACATATTTATATCCAATGCCTGCAGTCAATCAACTTCTAACCACTTTCCTGAGATAAACTATCTGTAATACTCAATTTACTTAAGTGATCTTCAGTAATGGTATAACAAAGACTCATACATTCACAAATGGGTATAGCCAGTGCCTATTAAAAGTCCTGGAATATAATAAATAACAAATACTTTTGAATAAATGAATGAAAGAAGAGACATCCCAAATTAAGTACTTTTTGTTCAGAATTTATATTGCTTGGAATTTTCCAGTGTTTTATGAAGACCCTCATTGTAGTATTTTGATGGCATCATATTTTGAAATTGTTCAGATCATGGGACTACAGAAGATAGAAGATAAACTTGGAAAAGCTTTATAAACTTAGGAAATCACGTGTAATTTCAGCATATAGCAGGTTGCCTGATTATTTAAAAAGCCAAAAGAGAAATCAGAATTTTCTATGTTTCCACCCTACCCAAAAATTATTCATTTAACCTATGATAAGCTAGCTCCCCACAAAATAACCTTTTCCCCAAAGTCTTCATAATAGTTATGTGTTCTTCTTCCCTAAAGATTATCACAATCTGGCGGGTCAAGGTGAAATTCTGCCACTATAATTGGCCTCATAGGATCTGTGTTGGAGTCCAGAGAATAGACAACTGCTAGGTTTTTTTCATGTCATCTAACATCTAACATCTAATCATGGCAGTCAAGAAATGCCAAGCATCTTCTGTGAAACTCTCTGACAAGATGGGTGCCTGTCCCTCACAACTACTCTCCAGGGCCAACGAGGACATACGGGAACAATTCTCAAGATCCTGAAGTAAATAGAATCACTTGCTACACCTGCAGGTACAATAGATATGTATCCTCTCAGAAAGCTAGTTTTCTCTTGTTCTTATGATGCTCATATTAGTTAGTGAGGAGAAAATACCAAACACACCAAAAGGTGTGAGCCAATGCAATGGAGAACTTCTTACTAAATTGAAGCAGAAAGGGGTAATTGCCTCAAAAAGGGTTTGCACTTCAAAAAAGCAAACTCTCGTTGAAGCTTTGCTCATTGTTTGTCTGACTTTGTTTTGGTACATTTTGCCACTATTAAACTCAGTGTGATGTTAAGAGATAAAGTTAAGCAATTCACCCTCTATTTCACTGCCCTCCTGGGGAAGATCAATTTGACCTCAGAGTCAAAAATTCTTCAACCTGTGGATGATAATTCCTAAATATAGAATATTCAACCACAAATACACACACCAAGAACAAAAGATATGCCTTATCCCAAGGTTTATTATATATTAAGAGAGATGTATCCTAAATACTGAATTTAGCCTAAGAAATTCAAGATCAGAAGACTTTAGAGCCGAACAGGTATTTATACATAATTTTATTTTCCTGTAGCAATAAAAGACTGAAACCCAGAGTCCACCTTATAGGTCATTAACCATCTTCCTCTGGCTGTAAACAACTTGGGTCCCTTGCCTCCCTGCAGTTACTCATCTAGGGTAAGCCAACAAATATAGATAGGATGCGTTGGTTTAAATAGCACCTCTTCCCTTACTAAAGTGTTCTATATCAGTTGTATTCATGCCAATGAAAGACTTCACAAGAGTCATGGATGTTTGCCTCCTTGATCACCAACTTGACTTTTTATTTTCCTCTGTCTTGCAGCTTCAAATTTATTTGAAGCTATTTACCAAAGAGACAGAGTCTCAGGGTGGGTCCTAACTAACCCACTCCCATCTGCATCTCCTGCCTCTGGTCCTCACTAAGGGAAGCAGAGGTGGTTTTGCTTATAGCATCAAGACTTCCTACATCTTGGATCTGAGCCTCACTGATCCACAGACTTATCATCCCACTCCCTCTCACTAGTGCCAAACGGCATTCCAGTCTCCTCCTATCCTTTCGCCAGCGCTTTTTCTTCGCTCTTCACCCCCATCTACCTTGTTTACAGACTTCTTCCTGTGTGGCTGTTGTAGTCTCTGCCTATACTTCCTTCCCAGCACTACTTTTCCTAACCCAAGATATTTTACCTCCAGGGAGCCAAATTCCAGGTACCAGTGGCAGACTGGCCAGATAGATGAGAAGTGTTTTTGTTGATTGATACTCATCAGATGGATGAGAGGAGTTTTTGTTGATTGGTTGGCCAGATTGTGGGTTTTGATGCTCTTACATCTATCCATCCATCCATCTGTCAAAAAATGTAATTAGGACCTATGTAGAATTGTCTCCCTATGATACAGAAACTTTCTGTCTATTTGGGAATCCAAAGGAAGTATACATGAAATAATTGGAGAACAACTAAATGCCGAAGTTCATGTTACAATTGTGAGTTCTGAAAGTTCAGACAAGGAAGAGATCACCACAGACTGGAACATTTGGGTGTGTGATCCCAAAGAGAGAGCAGCTGAAGGTGAGGAAACTCAAAGAAGGCAGCATTTCAGTGAAGAAACCAGCCATATTCCCTCTGAGAACTCTTGGCTTCTCCAAAGCACTTGCTTCCGGCTCTGAGGAGTGAGGAGATTCCTAGGCCCAAGGCCACCCAAGGCCAGAGTGTGAGTCTCCCAACAATCGAGATCAGCTTCAGATGATCTGAAATGGAGCAGAGCATAGCATTTCCATTCTCTTGATGAAGTCTTGTAATCAATCTAGGAGGTTTCCCCAACATGTGGCATGTCCTCTGTTCTCACATATACTCTGCCAAATAAAGACACATGTGAAAGTCTATGTGTCCAAAACCCATAAATGAGTGGTGGTGGTTTTAGTTAAAGTCCACTCTGGCAGGCATGACTATGGCCACCTCATATCTGAGTCTTCTTTGTCACCAACTTTCTTTTTTTTTTTTTTGAGTTGGAGTCTCACTCCGTCACCCAGACTGGAGTGCAGTGGCTGCTACTGGCCACTGCAGCCTCGACCTGCTGGGCTCCGGCGATCTTTCCGCCTCAGTCTTCCAAGTAGCTGGAACTACAGGCGCGCGCTACCACGCCCGGCTAATTTTTTGATTTATTGTAGAGATGAGTCTTGCTTGCCCAGGCGGGTCTCGAACCCGCGGGCTCAGGTAATCCACTCACCTCAGCCTCCCAAAGGCGCGGGATTACAGGCTGAGCCACCAAGCCCGGCTTGTCACCAACTTTCAGTAGTACTTTAGGCAAGTCACTTGACCTCCTCAGTTCTGACCTTTCATTTGTAAAATTAGAACATTTATTAGATCAATTTATTTGTTCAACAACTATTTATCAAACTCTTATTAAGTTCTAGACAGTTTCCCAGATGGATTCTAACTCAGAAATTCTGACTCCCATCCTTCTCTCACAACTGATCAGTCCCCTTTGTGGGTCACAGTGGTCACCCCTTGGATATCTTCTGGCACTCACATTAGCCCAGGAGGGGTCTCCTGAGAGCATGCCCACATACCATTTGACATGACTGAGGAGCCATGAGCATTTTTAAAGAGAAGTCCAAGGCTTTCACTAATCTGCCTTAGGCTGCCTCAACAGCAGGCTGCATGGATGCTCAGTGGGGAACCGTTCTGGGAGATTCTGCCACCCATGGCACCATGATTATGTTCCTAGCCCCCAATGAGGCAATTACAAAACTCTGTGGAAGATGCGAACCCCATAGCTTCACCAAGAATATGAGAAAAACAATTAAATGGCAGATTCGTGTGTAATTTACAATACATAGTGTACAAGTAAAGACAAACAGTAGGGTCAAACAAAGTAATGGTAATTCCAAGAAGGAGACCAAAGAAGTCAGTGTCTTAGTCCATTCATGCTGCTATGACCAAGTTTCATAAATGGAGTGGATTATAAACAGTAAAGATCATTTCTCATAGCTCTGGCATCCGGGAAGTCCAAGATAAAGATTCTGGCAGATTTGGTGTCTGGTGAGGAAACTTTTTCAGGTTACAGATGACTATCTTCTCACTATGTCTTCACATGATGGTGAAACAGCTAGCAGGCTCTCTGGGGTCTCTTTTATAAGGGCACTAATCCCACCCTAAGGCTCCACCCTCATGACCTAACTACCTCCCAAAGGCCCCACCTCCTAATATCATCACCTTGGGGATGAGGATTTCTTATATGAATTCTGGGAGGAAACAAGTCCTCAGTCCGTAACAGAGGGCCTCATAGAGGAAAGACCCAGGAGCTTCACACAGTGCAGCCTCAGTGTGAATGTTTGGTCTGACCCAAGATACCTGGGAGTGTATCAAGGAGCAATTCATGCTACCGATGATCCATACAGACTCGACAGCAGGCCAAGTATAGCCCTCAGTAGAACTCCCACCCAATCGATGCCAAAGAACTTACACGCTTTGCTTTTCTCCTGGCCTTGCTAATAGAAGCTCAGAGTATTCAATACATACCTGGTCTGGCTATTTCTCCATCCCTTGTGGCTATTGCTTCGTATTCTGTTTTCCTTTGAACTGGACTATTCTGTGTGGTTTTAATTCAGTTAGCTGACACAAATTCTAAAGTGCTACATACCTCATTGCTAAATATCCCTACGGTCGCCTTCAAAGTACTCCCCTTGGGAAGCTATGCACCGATGCCAGCATCTAGTCTACCCATCAAAGCAATTTGGGAACTCCTTTTCTAGAATGGGCATCAGAGCTGTCTTCGTTGTTTGTTGAGGTTTGATAATTAAGTTCACTAACTTGTCACTATGCACTTGTTTTGACAGCCCTCTACAAATAACTGTACTGGAACTCTCTCCCTACTCACCTGATCTGGCCCCCAATGACTTTTTCTTTACCTAAAGACAAAGGAAATATTGAAAGAAAAACATTTGATAGCAACCAGGACATCAAGGGTAATACGACAACAGCTCTGATGGCCATTCCAAAAAAAAGAGTTCCAAAATTGCTTTGACAGATGAACCAGGTGCTGGCGTCAGTGCATAGCTTCCCAGGGTACTTTGAAGGTGACTGGAGTGATATTCAGCAGTGAGGTAGGTAGCATTTTTTTCTAGGACGAATTCATAAACTTAATTGTAGGACCTCATATAAATCTTAATTGTTTCCTAATTAGAGATGAGTATAATCAACAATACAAACCTTCTTAGGCCACCGAGTTTTGATCTTATGATTTATAAGCCCTACGACTAATCCTGAAAATGATTTGAATTTATTTAAGCAGTTTCAAAACATTGGTTTGGTTTCTTGAAAATTCAACAAAGTTGCACCTTTAATAGGTCCATAGTTTATGAAAATAACAAACATTGAATTGACAAGATTATATGGTATCAATTATGCTAGAAATATGGGGGCATTTTAAACTCAAACAGGAAGAATTGGCTTTGTGGTGGGGTTTGGACAAATATTCACTCACTACTGTCCCCGTGTGGTCACTCTCACGGGGACAATACTTCAAGAAATCACTTCAAATAATTTACAACCTTCACAGTCTATCGAATCAAAGGGGGAATAAGGCACAATAAAATCTGCATCTTCGCAGCAACTTGGATGGATTGAAAGTCTATCATACTCAGTGATCTATCACAGAAGCAAAGAACAGAGTATCATATCTTCTGACTCATACGTGGACCTTGAACAATTATCATAATACCATAAGAAAGGGATTGGCAGTAGTGAGAAACTGCCAGGTGAGCAGGGGTAGGATTGGCAGTTGAAGAAAACTGCCAGGGGAGGGAGGGGCATACCTCATCAACAAGGTTACCTGCATAATGAACATTTGTATACCTACCCCTGAATTGTACTCCACATCTTTAAAATAAAAAATAAAATATTAAAAGATCTGGTCCTAGAATCCCCTCACTCTTAAAACCCATCCTGTAATGCATGAAACAGCCATATCCTTTTTATTTTATTTTTTAGTTGACAAATAATAATTGTACATATCCGTGGGATACATAGTGATGTTGTGATACATATGTAGTGATCAGATTGGGGTAATTAACATATTCATTATCTTAAATATTTACCATTTGCTTGTGTTGGGAACATTCAATATCCTCCTTCTAGTTATTTGAAACTGCATAACTACAGTCATCCTACAGTGGTGAAGAGCACTGAAACTTACTCCTCCTCTCTAGCAGTTATTTTGTATCCTTGAACAAATCTCTCCCATCCCTCTCTTCTCCCTACCATTCCCAATCCACCTGTCAAAGCAGTTTTGGAGCTCTTTTTCTGGAATGGCCATCAAAGCTGTGGCAATCATTTGTTGAATTCTGACAATTAAGTTCTCAAACTTGCCACTATGAGCTTATGTTAGCAGTGCCATAAAAATAACTATTGAAACACACTCCATACTCACCTGATCTGGCCCCCAATAACTTTTTTATTTACGCAAAAATAAAGAAAATATTGAAAGGAAGACATTTGATGACATTCAGGACATCAAGGCTAATATGACGACATCTCTAATAGCCATTCCAGAAAACAAGTTCCAAAATTGCTTTGATGGGTAGACTAGGTACTGGTGTCAGTGCATAGCTTTCCAAAGGGAATACTTGGAAGACGACTGTAGTGATATTCAGCAATGAGGTATGTAGAACTTTTTCTAGAATCAAGTTCATGAAGTTAATTGTCAGACCACATGTAAGCAAGAACATGATGTTTAACTTCTTGTTTCTAGCCTATTTAACTTAACATAATGCCTTCCAATTTCCATCCATGTTGCCACACATGATAGGAGTTCATTTTTTAAGTGACTGAATAGTATTCCATTGTGTATATATAACACATTTTTAATCCATTCATTTGATGTTGGGCATCTAGGTTGATTCCATATCTTGACTACTGTGAATAGTGCTGAAATAAACATGGGGGGGTGCAAATGTCCCTTTGATGGAATAAATCCCCAGTAGTGAGATTGCTGGATCATATGGTAATTCTATTTGCAGTTTGAGTTTTTTTTGGGGGGGGGTTAGGGGCTTCCATACTGTTCTTCATAATGGCTGAACTAATATACATTCCCACAAACTGTACAAGAGATCCCTTTACTCTGCATCTTTGCCAGCACTTGTGATTTTTTTGTCTCTTTTATAATAACCATCCTAACAGGGGTGAGATGATACCTTACTATGGTTTTAATTTGCATTTTCCTGACGATCAGTGAATATATTTGTTGGTCATTTGTATGTTTTCTTTTTAGAAATATCTTTTCAAATCATTTGCCCATTTTTAAATTGAATTTTTTGTTTGTTTGCTGTTGAGATTTTTGTGTTTCTTGTGTATCCTGGATATTAATCCCCTATCAGATTAATAGTTTGCAAATATTTTCTCCCATTCTGTAGGTTGTCTTTAACTCTGTTGATTATTTCCTTTTTCATGCAGAAGATTTTTAGAATGATATAATACCATGTGTTTATTTTTGGCTTTGTCACCTGTGCTTTTGAGGTCTTATTCATAAAATATTTTCCCAGACCAATGTCCTGAAGTGTTTCCCTATATTTTCTTCTAGTACCTTTATCATTTCAGGTCTTACATTCAGGTCTTTGATCCATTTTGAGTTGATTTTTATATAGAGTGAAAGGTGGAGTATCAGTTTTATTCTTCTGCATATGAGTATTCAGTTTTTCCAGCACCATTTATTGAAGAGACTGTTATTTCCCCCCAGTGAGTGTTCTTGGCACCTTCATTAAATATCTGCTAATTGTTTGGGCATGGTTGTTCATGCTTGTAATCTCTCTGCTTAGGGAAGCCAAGGTAGAGGAATCACTTGAAGCCAAAAGTCCAGAAGTTTAAGATCAGCCTGGGCAACATAGCAAGACCCATCTCTACAAAAAAAATCTTAAAAATTAGCCAGAGGTAATGGTACATGCCTATAGTACTAGTTTGGGACAGAAGGATCATTTGAGTCTAGGTATTCAAGGATGAAGTGAGCTATGATCATGCTACTGCACTCCAGCCTAGGCAACAGAACAAGATTCTGTCTAAAAAAAAATTTGTTGTCTGTAAATATGTGAATTAATTTCTGGGTTCTGTTTCCTTGGTCTATGTGTCTACTTTTATGCAAGTACTCAGTAAATGGTAACTTTTGCACACAAGTTTTGGTTACTACAGCTCTGTCTGGCATTGTGATACCTCTGGCTTTATTCTTTTTGCTCAGGATTGCTTTGGCTATTCAGGGTCTTTTGTGGTTCCATACAAATTTTAGAATTTTTTTTCTATCTCTGTGAAAAATGTCATCAGTATTTTGAAAGAGATTGTATTGAATCTGTAGATTGCTTTGGGTAATATTGTCATTTTAACAGCATTAATTACTCTGACCCATGAGCATAGAAAGTCTCCATTTGTACACTCTTCAGCTTCTTTCATCAGTGTTTTGTAATTCTTATTGCAGTTATTTTCCTTCCTTGGTTAAATTTATTCCTAGACATTTGTGTGTGTGTGTGTGTGTGTGTGTGTGTGTGTGTGTGTGTGTGTGTCTGTAGTTACTGTAAATGGAATTAGCTTTTTGATTTTGTTTCAACTAGGTCCTTGTGAATAAAAGCACTACTGATCTTTGTATATTTGTTTTGCATCCTGTAACTTTACTGAATTTGTTTATCAATTCCAGGAGTTCTTTTGGTAGAGTCTTTAGATTTTTCTGTGAATAAGATCATATAGTCTGAAAACAGGGACAATTTTACTTCCTCCTTTCCAATTTGGATGCCCTTTATTTCTCTTTTTTGCCTAATTGCACTGGCAAAATAACAATATTCTAATTCAGAGTAGATCTGAACTGGCAATAGTACATAATACAATAGATATACCATTTAAATCAAGGTTTTAAAATTTACTATACCAGCGTGAAGCCTTTCCAAACTTTTAAATGATTTAATTTGCAAAGATGGTAACTATTTAGAGACAGTGTAGTTGTGTATTGACTAAAGAACATGGGCTCCATAGTCAAATAATCTGGGTTTTATTCATGGCTCTGCCACTTTTAATTGGGCCTCAGTTTTCTCATCAGTGAAATGGGGACGATGGTACCTATCTCATAAAGTTGTTTTGAGAAATGTCTGTTCATCAGATTATTAAATTTATAAAGATTTTAAAAGATTAAATGAGAAAATACATTTCAAATACTTAGGAGACAGTCTGACATATAGCAAGCACTCAGTAAATGGTAACCATTATATTCTCAGCGGAGAATGTCAGTCTAGGAAGGATGGTGAGGACACAAACACCAGCTATGAGGGGTTCTGAGCAGGAATAGAAGGTGGTTGAGCTAGGGTTACCCCTAACTTGCTGTATGATCTTAGGTCACTCGGTTTCTCTGGATCAAGCACTGAGAAAATCTCTGAGTAATAGCAGGTTAAGACAAAGTCTGAGGATGAGATGGGGTAGACAGGGTGGTGATGACACAAAGAAAGAGGCATACAAAAATGAGTATTTGATTTAAAAAGAAAAGAAAGAAAGACAATTGTCACAATTGTGAGCCCAAATCAAGAACTCTTTGCTTGTTATTTTTTCAAATTTTATATTTTTGTTAGCAATTTTTGTGAATAGTTCATCTTGATCTGCAAAATAAAAGCCAGCATTGCCCTTCAGGGCATGTAAAATTTGTATTATACCATAACTGAATTTTTCCTTTTGGGGGGGGAACTGTTCTTTTCCATAATTTCCCACAGTTCCAACCCTGTCAGAGGGAAAACGCTTTTTCAAAGGGCTACTCTCCCTCCCCTCTCCCAGCCTAATGCCTGTGCTTATCTTATCCTGGCCTAATATAAACCACCCACCACTAAATTAAGTTAGTTTGTAAAAGCCATAGTCTTGTCAGAGAGTTTCACTTTTGTATTAAAAAGCCTCAATCTTTAGGGGCTTTTTAATCCTCCAAAGGTATTCCTAAAAGATAAATAATAACAGAACCGCTTCCCGTTCTATTTTCAAAGACTTTAGATTCTGTTCTAAGGATTAGAAACTGCCTTTAGTCAAATTTCATGTCTCAGAGCTATCCATTTGCAGCCTGACTGTTTCCCATGTGAAAGTTAATCCCTGAGCCAAGCTAGAAAGAGGCAGAACTTTGCCCATAATGAGAGAAGACCACGCTGGATTCCGTCGACATTAGGGGAGCATGTGCTGCTGTCACATTCCTACTAGAATGTGATGGAAGCAAGTTTCCTGACAGTCAGAACCCCTTCAAGTGGTCATGGCTTTAAGCGCACAATAATGTCCCTTTGTTTTGGCAGAGGGATCAGCAACAATGCAGTTGATGTGCTTTTACTAATATAGCACCATAACATGACTCAGTGGCTGAGAGGACAAAATCTGGTCTGTGGTTGCCAAATCTAGTTATTTCTGTTGTCTTAATGCAGAGCAAAGGGACCATATGGTTTTGGTTACCTGTGAGTGATCAACTAGTGCAATCACCCACGTGATGTCTTTACATACGTACGAAACAGCCAACGTAGGAACCTGACCAACCTTACCATGGCCCTTTCTTGAATATATTTCAGGTGTTTTGAGCATCTAGTTGTTCTAACAGCATTCACTAGGATCACAAAAATGAGAAGCAAGGTCAGAACAGACTAAGTCTACTTGCACAACTACAGGCTTTCAGGATTAGGGTAATTTGCAATTATTTACTCTGGGGCTTTTAATGTGGTATCCATCAGACCCCCTGGAAGGACTTCAGCAAGTCTATGGAGTCCCAGAAAGTGTATGGAAAGAAGCTTGTGTAAGTATAAACATTTATCCTATTCGATTCTGAAAAGGACTTAAGACTTTAGAACTGTTATTGAAGGGTTTCTGGCCTAAGATGGTGGATTTAAAATGCACATGTGGTTCCTCTCGTCCTGTGTCTTTCAAGTCTTATGCTTTGGCCTCTGGAGTCTTGCTGACTCTGGAGGGACTGCTCCTCCCAGGGTGAGCTGATTCCTGGAGACATCAAATCACTTGCCAGGAGAAGTGCAAACCAACCGATCCAAACCCTACACTCCCAATCACCTCCTTTCCTGACTCTCACACTCAGGGCCACTCTTCTGTTGACTAGACATAGAGCCAGGTACCCGTCACCTAGGGACAGACTTAATACCGGAGAGTCTGCTAAATGTTATTCAAACTAGTCAATTCTAGGCCTGCTTATCTTGCCTTGCTGGTTTCTTCCCAGGGAAACCACAGCGAAGGGATCTTACTCACATTCTCTCCTTGCTCTTTTTGCCTCCTACCTGACCCTGGTGTCTCCTCGTGCCCCCTCCTCTTGGGAACTGTGAGAAACAGTCTCTGCAGTGACAATCAATTTCTGAACTGGTGACTTCACCATACCTGGATCATAATAAAACCTACATTTTGAAACACCTTGGAAGTCCACTAGAATGACAGTAATGTTTTTGTTTCTATTTACTCATGCACTCACAAAGACTACTGAAGAGGAGTCAATAACAAAATTTTGGAAATTGGAAAGCTAATGGATAAAGGATAATAATGCAAGCAGGTCCAGGAAAGCACCAGTGTAGGCATAAAGGGCCTCATGAGAGGCCCGAGGAGAGAGAGGGGAGATTGATGGTGGACGCAGAGGTTGGAGGGAGGCAGGGCAACAAGCCAAGAAGATGCAGGCAGCCTCTAGAAGCTAGAAAAGCCAAGGAATGAGTTCTCCCTTGGAGCCTCCAAAAGAAACATAACCCTGCCAGTCTCTTGATGTTAGCCCAGTAAGATCCATTCTCTGACCTCTGATCCTTGGAAGTATAAGATAATACATTTGCACTGTTTAAGTGACCAAGTTTGTGGTGATCTGTTACAACAGCAAAAGAAAACTAGACCCTCCCCTCCCCCCGCCCCCTGCGCCCAGCCCAAAGGCGGTACCAGGTAGCTGTGTAAGTAAGGATGGAGGTGGGGCTAAAACAGGAAGTCAGAGAGTCCTGAGAAACCCCCCCAAGCTCTTTTTCCCCCTGCCCACAGCCAGCTGACTATAGCACTATGGAGAAAATCATTTTTATGTTTTGTCATGGTTGAGACTATCTGAGGATGTTTTACTGCAAGTTGGGCAGACAGATCTTGGAAGTTAAAAGATGGCTGACAAGCTAGTGAGAGCACTTGGGTTTATACTTAAATTTAAAGGAGAATAAAGCCTGGCACCATGGAAACAAACCAGGGGATATAAAGTCAAACCATTGTTTTTATGTGAGGTTAGAATAAAGCTATTCTCAAGGTCTTAAAAACTTACCTCTCATTTTCCATTTCTTGACAAGTTTTTAGAGGATGTGACTTGTCCAAATTATCAGGGAAAGGGGATACATGGACAGTAGGAAACAAGGGATCCAGCCCAAATAAGAGGCAGAGGGAATTTCCACAATGACTATTTCTGTGAGTTTGGGCTGCCATTGTCCCTAGAAAATGGCAAAAAATGCAAAATAACAGTATCTTAAAGCAGAAGTTCGTTCCTATTTTTGTAGCTGTCTGGAGGTAACTTTCTAGGGTTGATAAGATGTCTTCTCTACCAGGGCCCAGCTGTCCTGGAAACCTTTATTCAAGGCCACTTCCCAGGTTGCCAATGGTTTAGGACAAGGCCTGAGATCTGGTCCACAGCTACACTCAAGCATGCAGGGAAGAAGAAAGGGAAGGAGAAGTGGCCTACGTTTAAGGACACTTCTCAAAAACTCTAGGCCATTTCCTTTCACACATCACTGGCTGGAACATCCTCACTTGACCTCACTCAACTGCAAAGAAGGCAGGTAAAGTTGTTTTTATTCCAGTCAGCCATGTGTCTAGGTTCTGTTACTGTTCAGTAAGGAAGAACTGGAAGACTGGACCTAGCAGTCTCTGCACAATGGTGAGAGCCTGTTAGAAAGCCCTGAAAGATATTTCTGCAAGAAGATAAATGGATACATAGCTAATGAGTTCTAATTCATTCAGGGGAGTCTATACAATTGAAGGACAATTTGAGATTGATTTTAGAAGAGGTACTTAAAAGCTTAATCAAACCAGAACAGAGCACAATTATTAACTTTGGGAAAAACTAAATGTTCAAGGAAGGACAATTAATCACAGTATATTATGTGGCTTAGCTGTAATTAACATTTACATAGTTAAGATAATGTGAACACTGAATAATGACAACAGAAAGTACAACACAGCAATAGGGGAAGGATGGGCAAACAGGGTGCTTTGTGTGGTAGAGGTGGACAGTTTAAAGAGAGTTATATTGCCAACATGTATAATGATACCTAAAATTAAGTCATGAAGCAGCTCTACCAAAAGAGACAAGAATTCAGCTGTGTCTCACAAAAATATTATGCTCTAGAATCTAGCACTCAAACAGGTGGTTATTTCAAAGGAAGAAGGGTATTCAGGGAATACTTCTCCATTAAATGACAGTAATCACTTCTGACTGTGATTCAGTAAATATTTCTGCCTCAGATGACATACTGCCAGGTCCTACTACCTAAGCCTTTAAGGTCTGACAATTTCAATTTTATTCCCTGGCAGAAACCCAAACTAAGATAACATGATAGTGACACCAAGAAACCACGGAGCCACAGCAGTCCCCACCAGACAGAGGGCTCGACTACAGGACCATGCTGAAGGGTGCTGAGGCCCATGCCCCCACAGGTAACGGGCTTTACAGTTTTTTTTTAACACCTGCATGCCTACACTTGCTTCAATGACCAACAGCACCAGTTCAAGCACTGATTATAATATTCAAGTGGAGATTTAAGGGAAAAATATTGACCCAATAATCTGAACATTCAGAACTGGCAAAAACAGAAGATAAACAGAATAATGGAAACTAAGATTCTGATTTTTTTAAAAAATTTTCACAGGAGTTATTTTCCCATGCAGTTGAAAAATCAATAAAAAATTTCTAAAAATTCAAAAAAAGCTGTATTGCTGGAAGTTTGGAGTTTTTTTCTTACACTTCTGTCTGTACATATGGGGGGATTATTTTGGTTGTGCCTGAGGTTATTGAGCATATTATTATAAAGTGTGTACAGAATAATTTAGAGGACTGGGGCTTGATGTCCCTGAAACATATAAACTAATTCAGGGCTCACAGGAATCCAGGTCACAGAGATAAACTATTAGCAGGTAGATTAAAAGAAACCCAAATAACAACAAGAACAATCTTCATGCTATTTTATCAGACCCAAACCTTTGGAGAAGAGAATTTACTGTTAAAGGCCTGTATGACAAGTGAATTCCTACCAAATATGCCATAAAAACTTGAAGCATCTGAAAATAATGAGCACCTTTTCCCGCATCTTAGGGACAAAGTTAAAATTAATATTTAGTGTCTTTTATAAAATTTAATCTGCAAAGTCATCTCCATTTCTCTATGTAAATGGTTGGCATAGCTGTATAGTCTCTACTGTTATGGTGACATTTGTGTATTTTTGCAAATAATTATTCCTCATTTATTAAGTGTCACTGAGATATTTGAGAAGGATCTTTCTAGACCAAAAGGTCAGGAGCAAGAGTAATAATAATAAATTTATTTGCATGAAACGAAAATGTGACTGCTGTTTGCCAAAACTTTCAGTTATTTGTGACCTATATTCTATATTTTCAAAGGGTTAGTTCTGGAAGCAGAGGTTGAAATTTACAGTTGCAAAACATATAAAATAAAATTGAAATTGTTATATTCGAGGCAAGGTGGAGAACTGCAAACAAGAATGAATGGATTCCACATAACATTTTAAAAATACTGTTGGAGAAATAATACAGGCTTCACTCATTCATTAATTTAACAAATATAGTCACACCTAAGCAGAGCAATGAGATACGAAAAGGGCTCTGCCTTAGTGGAGCTGATTAAATGGAACGATAATAAACTGATAATAATGCATGGAGTGATATGGAAACAGACAGCAGGAAACATACAAGCTTAAAGTGATAGAGCAGGGATCAACAAACATTTTCTTATGTGGTCAGACAGGCTTTACTGGCAAATACAGTCTCTGTTGCAGCTATTCAACTCTTCTGTTGTAGCACAAAATCAACCACTGACAATGAAAATGATGGACATGGCTGTGCTCTGATAAAACTTTATTTACAAAAACAGGTGGTGGACTAGGCTTGGCCAACAGGCTGCCCAATCCCTTATCCAAGGACAAATTTGCAGGTGCAAATATTAATGCCCCTGATTCTGTTTGCTAATAATCCTATCTTTTCCATTGTTTTTCCATGTACATTTTGAGCTTTTTGATTCTGTCTTGGTAGGAAGGGGATGGAGAAGATCTAATAAATGGAATTCCAGCATTAATCACTGAAAAAATATACTAAGAAATCTCAGAAAGAGAAAATGTGCCCTCTACCCTCACAGCCACCAAAAAAGGCAGAGCCCAATTCTGCAGCATAACAGTGCTTGTTAGTGACATTTCTGACAGTCTTGCAAGACTCCCAAACTTGGAGCTTGCTTCTGGAATGAAAGCAGGAAAAGCTCAACAAACCTACTCTCCAGTGAAACTAGTAAAAATTATTTTAGAAACAACCATTCAAAGCCTTTGCAAATTATTCCAAGGGCAAACAGAAAATGAAGAAACATCTATTAAAGAAAATCTACAAAAATGCAATAAGAAAGGCAAGAGTCTATTGTGTTTGAACAAAGATTTTCTCCTTCCTGCCACTCCCAGCCCGGTGAGGCAGAGACTCCGCTCTAGAATGGGACATCCAAGAACCAAGGCCAGCTAAAGGGATTTCTTCCAGGCAGGAGCAGAGTATCAGCATTTCTCATCTAGTCCCAGTGGCCTGTTGCTGAGACTAAGTTCCAGGTGAGTGTGCTAGTGGAGTGGAGTCTTTCTCCTGTTCATCTCCCACTCGTGGGATAGAGGTTCTTCTTTGGGCACAACACTCTGAGAATACTGGAGCCCCAAACACCATTGCTTTGGTTGGTATGTTGGTGGTTTCACATCAGGAGAGGCAGTTGGAGAAGACCTCAGGTTTCTTCCTCCACACCCCTGCCATCCCCCGCCCCCCACTCAACATTCACCTCTTAGAGCAGGAGTGTCACTCATGGAGAAGACTGTGATCATCTCAACCCCTGTTCCAGAGATCCAGCTTAGGATTTTTCTTGAAAGGAGAAGCAGGCCAGAAACAAGCAGTTCTAAATTTATTTCTTCTCAAGGAATTGACTTTGTTTACAACAGAGTGTGAAAGTTTCAAACTTATGGATGCTCTCAAGAGTAGAGGTTGAAATCAAAGATGATTAGGGGGAAGTTTCTTTGATTTAATGCAGGTATAGTCAGCCTATACTTTAGGCCAGTGAGTTGGCAGGAGAGAACAGGTAAAAATGAATCTGGGAGGAGCCCTCCTGGGGTCAAAACAAATATCAAACATGGACCTCAGAAACCATTACTTCAAAGGACCCCAAACTTGATTGGATTGTTTTGTAGATCAATTTAAACTCCAAGACATTATGAAAAATAATAGAACAACCAGCAGGAAATTGGCTGGGTGTGGTCAGGGGAAAAAAAAGAAAGAGTTCTACCAGTACCATTGTTATTACAGGGTGGTTGTAGACATCCCCAAATCTGCCTTCAGAGAAATAACATCAGAGGACTAACAGTGTGGTGGGAGGGGATAGATTTTTCTAACATAATTCAGGCAATCACCAATCAAATAATCAAACAACAGTAGCAAATCCAAAAGAGAAGTGTCAGTACACAGAGTTGCTAAAATATATGGTCTAACATGTCCATTTACAACAAAGGTTGTGAAGTATGCAAAGAAGCAGGAAAGTATGTCCCATAGACTGGGGGGGGGGGGACAGAAACTGTCTGTGAGAGTGACCAGTTGCAGAAATTAGCACAAAAAAGACTATAAAGTAGACATTATAAATATATTGCCAAATCAAAACAAAAATTTGATTAAAGAAGCAAACAAAGGTTTAATAGCAATGGTTTGTTTGTTTTTGAGTCAGCATCTCACTCTGTCACTCAGGCTGGAGGACAATGGCATGCTCATGATCACTGCAGTCTTAACCAACTGGACTCAGACAATCCTTCTTCCTCCGCCTTCCAAGTAGCTGGAACTATAGGTGTGCACCACCACACTTGGTCAGTTTTTTTTTTAAATTGTAGAGACAGGGTCTTGCCAAGTTGTCCAAGCTGGTCTCAAACTCCTGGGCTCAGGCCATCCTCTTGCCTCCACCTCCCAAAGTGCTAGAATTACAGGTATGTACCATCATGCTCAGCAGATTTGATATAAGTGTTGAATCATATTGAAAATACCAATGAACAGATAGTAGCTATTAAAAAAACTAAATGGAAATTATTCTGGAGCTGAAAATTACAACAACTGAAATGAAAAATTCAATATAAAGTCTCAATAGATTTGAGTGAGAAAAAAAAAAAAAAGAATAAGCAAACTTGTAAATGGGTTGATAGATGTTATGCAAGCTTAAGAATAAAGAGGAAAAAAGAAAAATAAAGTGAACAGAGCCTGAGAGAAATGTGAGACACCATCAAGCACACCATACATACATGCTGGGATTACTAGAAAGAAAGGAGACAAGGAAGGGACCAGAAAAAATGAAGAAATAATGACTAAAAAAACCCCCCAAATTTATTGAAAAACAGTAACCTACAGATACCATAAACTCAACAAATTCCAAGTAAGACAAATTCAAAAAGATTCACAAACACAACATAGTACAATTTCTGAAAGTCATAGTACAATTTATGAAAACAGCAAGAGAAAAATAACTCATCAATTACAAAAGAATCCCCAGAAGATTTACAGCTGAATTTGTGTCAGAAAATGAGGCCAGAAGACAATAGAATTGCATGTTCAAAGTGCTTGGAAAAAAAAAAAAAACCTGTTAACTAGGATTCCTAAATCTAGCAAATCTATAATTTAAAACTGAAGTCAAAATAAGGGTTTTCCCAGGTAAACAAAAACAGATAATTTGTTACTAGAGGAACCACCTTGCAAGAAAGACTAAAGGAAGTTTTGCAGGCAGAAAACAAGTGATGCCACCCTGTAATTCAAACACCCCTCCCCACACACACACAAACACACACATACAAAACAAAGAGCACTAGTAAAGATAGTTATGTAATTATAAAGAAACAGTATAAATGCATGCTTTTTCTCCTTTATTCTCAAAAATTATTTAAAAGGCAATTGTACACAAATGTATACAATGCAATGTTGGACCTATAACATCCGGAAGTATAATATGTGTACAATATACTTGCCAATAACAGCATAAAGGTAGTAAGTGGAAACAAAGTGTATTTGGCAAAGGAAAGGATTTTAGCTATAATTATTATAACAATATATCACTGCATTTGTAACATTAATAGACATAATGTGTCTAACACCATGAAAGTTGTGTGTTTGAGGGGGACGATAGAGCTATATAACTTAACATCTCTATGTATCACTGGGGTTAAGCTAGCATAAATCTGAACTTGATTTTGATAAGTGATGATTTTTTGGGTAAATCCCAGAACAATCATTAAATAAATAAGTCCAAAAAGTTTTAAAATTATTAAAGAAATTTAAAAGCTACATTAGAAAATATTTGTTTAATGCAGTGAAGTGGGAATAGAGGAAAGAAGATGAAGCATGGAAAACAAAAAGTAAAATGGCAAATGTAAATTCAGCCATATCAATTATAACATTGAATGCAAATGAATTGAAAAATCCAATCAAAAGAAAGATTATCATACTGAATTTTAAGACATAATCCAACAATATGCTATAAGAGAAACTCTTTGGATTCAAAACTACAAATAGATTGAAAATAAAAGGATGGAAAGATGTACCATGCAAACAGCAACAAGAAGAATTCCGAGTGGCTATACTAATATCAGAGAATATTGACTTTAAAACAAAAAATATTACCAGCGTTAAAGGAATATTTTATAATGATAAAAGGATTAATTCATCAGAAAGTTGTAAGAAGTATAAACATATATGGACCTAATAATGGAGCACCAAAATACACAAAACAAAATGACAGAAATAGGGAGAAAGAGGCAATTCAATATCCCACTCTCAATATTAGATGGGACAACCAGGCAGGTGTTTAACAAGAAAATTAAAAAAACCTGAATAACATAGTAATCCAACTAAACCCAATAAATGTCTATACAACTCCCCACACAATAACAACAGAATATTATTTATTTTCAAGTACAAAAAAAATATAATCTCAAATAGATCATGTGCTAGGACATAAACTCCAATAAGTTTAAAATAATAGTAATAATACAAAGTATGCAGTCCAACGACAGCAGAATGAAATTAGAAATCATTAGTAGACACAAAAGATACCTGGTCCATGACCAGGGAGAGTAAGAGCCGCTTAGAAGTCCAAACTTTACCTGAATTCAGCCTACTTATGTAGGCTCACTTATACCCCACAACTCCATAATAAATAATACATTTTTACAAATAAAAAAAAGAAATCATTAGTAAGAAGAAATTTGTGAAAATCACAAATATGTGGAAATTAAACAACTATACATTTAAATAACTAAAGAATCAAATAATAATTCTAAAGAGAAATGAGAGAATATTTTGAAATGATTAAAAGTAAAAACAAGGGTGGATGTGGTGTCTCACGCTTCTAATCCCAGCACTTTAGAAGACCAAGGCAGGATGATTGCTTGAGCCCAGGAGTTTGAAACCAGCTTGGGCAACATAGCCAGATCTTGTCTCTACAAAAATCAAAAAATAAGTCAAGCATGGTGGTGCATGCCTGTACTTCCAGGAGGTCGAGGATGTGGTGAACTGTGACTGTGCCACTGCACTTCAACCTGGGTGACCAAATGAGACCCCAGCTCTAAAAGAAAAAAAAGAAGAAGAAAATACCCAAAGTTATGGGATATAACTAAAGCTATGCTTAGAGGAAAATTTGTAGTTCTATATGCTATGTCAAGAAAAAAGAAAGATCTCAAAGCAGTAATCTAACTTTCAACCTTTAGACATTGGAAAAAGAAGAGCAAAGTAAACCAAAGCAAGCAGGGGGAAGGAGATAATAAAGATTACAGTAGAACTGATGAAGTAGAAAATTTTAAAAATAAAGAAAATCAATGAAAACAAAAGCAGTGTTTTTTTTCCCTTCCTTTTTTTAAAAAAAATTTTGTTTTAAAAATATGGGGTACAATTCAGGGTTAAGTATGTAAATGTTCATTATGCAGGTACCCTTGTTGATGAGGTATATCTCCCCCTGCCCCCCGTGGCAGCTTCCCACTACTGCCAATCCCACTCCTTTCCCCCAGCGGTTTCCCACTACTGTTAATCCCTTCTTATAGTATTCTGATAATCTCACTCTTAAGGTCCATTTATGAGTGAGAACGTGTGGTACTCAATTCTTTGTTTCTGTGATAGATCACTCAGTATTATAGACTCTACGTCCTTAAAAAGCAGATTTTTAAAGGATCAACAGCATTGACAAAACTTTAGCTAGACTGACCAACAGAGAAAGAGAGATACCCAATTACTAAAATCAGGAATGAAAGAGAGGATATATAAATATCAACCTTAGAGAAATAAAAAGGATTATAAAGATACTTTGAACAAGAGTACACCAACAAACCAGACAACTTAGATAAAAAACAAATTTCTAGGAAGACATAAACTACCAAAATTTAATCAAGAAGAAACAGGCAACCTGAATTAGCTGTAAGTGAAGACATTTAAATAATAATGAAAAAAGTATACACATACACACACACACACAACCTAGGCCCACATGGGTTTATCACTGAATTCTATCAAACGCTAAAAGAACTTAGCCCAATTCTTCACAAATTCTTTTAAAATATAAAAGAGAAGGAAACACTTCCCAATTTTTTAATAAGACCAGTAATACCCTAATACCAAAACTAAAGACATTAGAAAAAAACTACAAATCAATATCACTTATAAATATTGATACCAAATCCTCAAAATATTGGAAAACCAAATCCAGCAAAATATAAAAGCATATATACCATAACCAAGTGGGTGTATCCCAGTTTACTGAAATGAGTTCTTATCATGACTGAAAAGTATCTACCTGAGCTTTTTTTCCTAGAGTGGGTAATAATGGGCCACCTAATAAAATTAAAAGAGTCACAGGGGATCAAAAAAATATGGTTGCTTAATGAATAAGCTTTATCAAGTCAAGTCCCTTCCCCATGTGTTAAAGGCCAAATCCCCTGGAGGTACCTTATCCTGCCTCAGGAGGAGTGAGGCATGGAGGCACCATGCAGAGGTGGAGCACAGTAAGACCCCTACAATGTGGCAACCTTCTTAAATAAGTGGTCTTGTCTTTCCACAGCTTCTTCAACACCTTTCTGTCCTAGTTTTACAGAATACTGAATACAGAATGCAGAAAAATTGTCACCAATTTTTAAAAGTGTGCTCAAGGGGGTGTCCCTTCTCTCCCCTTAGCAAATCTGCTGAAAGAGAGAGAAAACGTTCTGTTAAAAGTGTGAGGGCACAGAGATGGAGAGCAACTCAAGGAAGGAGCGGACAAAAGTGGAGCACAGCTGGACACACTGAGAAGGGACTGAGCAAGAATGGAGGGGTAGACAGCATCAGCTCAGAAGGGCTGTAAACCAATGGTCTGAAAAGTTTGGGCTGCCCAATACCAGCAATGAATATCCTAGAAGAATAGAATGGTTTAAAGTCTCAGTAACTAAATGTAGTTGGTAGTTACAAAACTGACTTAAAGATACTAGGAAGAATGTCGTGAGAAATACTAAGTTTTATTTTTGTTTTTGCATGCAGCTTTCATGGCTATATCCTTAAAACTTTCTTCCTTGTGTATTGTGAAGCAGTCTTGGCACCAGTTCATGTGATGCTTTATTATGTAAACTGTTGTTTCTCTGATGCTAAAATACCTGGGTACTTTCTTTCTCTGATTAATGTACTGTTTTTGAGTTATTCTCCTGTTTATCTGATGGTTTTCCATTATCAAAGGATAAGCAATACTCTAGCTAAACTCAGGCAACAGAGTAAACCCAAATTTTGTTTTATGGTGAGTCAATTTTGTTACATAAAATTTTCCTGCAGTCATGACCTTTAAAGTTTGGGTAGAACCTGAGAAATCATCTGGTATGAATGTTTATTTCACAGATGAACAAACTAAAACATGAAGAGCCCTGTTTTCTGCCCAACACCCCAATCAGTGGCAGCAAGACTTGAATCTGAGCTTCTTTATTCTTACACAGTGCACTTTTCACTGCTTTTTTAATTATAGAAATTAAATTACCCTTACACAGCCATAAAGAAAAACAAAATTATGAACTTTGCAGCAACTTGGATGAACTTAAAGTCTATAATACTCAGTGATTTATCACAGAAACAAAGATCTAAGTACTACATGTTCTCATTCATAAGCAGACCCTGAACATTTATCATAATATTATAAGAAAGGGGTTGGCAGTTGGCAGTAGTGGGACATTGCGGGGGGGGGGGCACACATAACAACAATAAGAGTACCCAAACTTTATCTGTATGATGACGACTTATGTACCTAACCCTGAAATGTACCCTACATCTTTAAAATAAAAAAAGAAAATAAATTACCCAAAACAGGAATTTGTAAATTTTGGGAGAGTTTATGTTCTAATATAGTAAGTTTTTGTATATTACAAAATAACATCTTTCTTCTACAATTTTATGTTGACTGGAGTAGATATTCAAGAATATTTGATGAATTCCAGGAAAACTAATTATGGCAAATACAACTCAGTGGTGGTTTCAGTGTTTAGGAATGTAAGGAAAGGCTCCAACTACTCTGTCAGATTCGGGTACATATAAATAAACCACCAATAACAGTTAGGAAAATGGCTCTGCTGCTACATCTTACCTGTCTCTGCTCAGCACCATATAATTCCATCTTCCTTAGACCCCTCAGCCAGACCCGGCCATTTTTTACTGGCCCCACTGATCCTCTTTGCCTCATATTTGACATAGTCTTAATTCTGGTGCCAAAGTTGGAGTCTTTGTCCCTTAGCTTAATCATGCTATACTCTATCTTAGTATCTAAGTGACTTCTCCTTACTCCAGATTCTTGCCCTTATTACCTGTGCAACCTTGGGCCAGCTACCTACCTACAGATGCCTCACTCACAGTTTGAAGGGGCTGAACCAGATCTATCCAATAAGCATTAAAATGCTTCCTGTCATTTGCCAGTACTGTACGAGGCACCAGGGATACAAGATCCAGCAAAGAGATTCTCCTTTCCTTCAAAGAGCTTACAGTACAACATTTCCTTCGGTGTATAACTCAGGAGACTACTACTCCTAAGAAATATGGCAAATGCTACAAGGCAAAAAGAAAAAACTGTCCTGTGGTTAAATATATTTGGGAAACACTTATTATAATAAAATGAGACCTCACCACTATAGAACATCTCAGAGCTTTCAGTATAAACATGGCCTTCATGGATTTGAAGGAAGAGTTATTTACTTGATCAGAGTAAATAATCTACTGAACATACTTTTCCGAATACTCAACTAGATAATAGATGCTTTCTAGATTCCTTTCCAGGACTGCAATGCCTTCTGACAGAAATATCCAATTGACACAAAAAAGTAGAATTAAGCTTCTAAGTAGCCAAGGGGTGATGGCATTAGTTGAACTTTTGAGATATTTTTTCTTTTATCAGCTACTCTATCAGGAACCAAGACTTGAAGAAGTTCTAAACTGTCATGCATAATCTTATTCATGCACTTGGAGAGATAAGCTGTCTGTAATACTAGATTCAAGCTTAAATGCATTCAGATCTCCTCCAGAATAAATTATGCTTTGCCCTGTCTTTTGTACTAAAGAATTTTGAGAACACACTCACAGCATTTGATTTTGCAAAACAGCTTTAAATTCTGATTTAAAAAAATAAGTCAAAATGGTTATACATATATTTTTTTCTGCTCCTGAAAGAAACTGAGATACTTACCCATGGCAATGCTACAGAAAGGGAAACCCCTGAGTAGTAAAGAAAGCAAATGGCCCCACTCAAAAATGACTCAAGACCATTTTACACCATAGCCCAGACCCGAAATTTCAAAATCTTTAGTCTAAACCATTGAGCAGGATTTTTCTTTACTGTTAAAGTAGATTATACTTGATTACACATTATATACACTAACTATAACGAATTCTTTGTAAAGCAAGTCTGGCTTTCTGCTGAGTTATCGAACATGCCCCGAAGGATAGAGTGAGCAGTAGCTACCTTCTGCTTGAGCTTTATTGCAGGAGACCTGATTTAGAACTAAAGTTCCCAGTTGATCACTCATTTATGTCTTTCCTTTTTGAATACTCTGAAGAGCCAGATGGTTTGCAGCCTCTGATAACTGACTGTCCTGGAAATGCTCATCATTCAGACCTGACAACTGTCATTAAAGATCCCAGTCTGCCAGCCTCCAGTAACTCCAGGGAAAAAAATCATCTCAATATTGAAGTTTCACTTTGCTTTGGAAATAGGTATAAAAATTAAAAATAAGCAAAGCTGAAAATTGGATATGAAGAGATGTCCTGCAGTGCAAAGGAAAAAAAAAACAGAAGTCTTCTCACCTTCCTGCCCTGCTCACAAACTTGTCTCCACCACTTCTCTCCCTACTCACCTCCCATTTCAGCTGATGCAACAGCGCCTCTCTTACCCTCCCAAGTGACTCCTTCCCCTCTAAATTCCATTCCATTCCCTTTCCTTCCCAACTTGTATTTTCCCTCAATTTGTAAACATTTTCAAGCTTTTCCATCCTAAAATAAAATTCTATAAAGAAAATAACCCTTACTCAGCACATTCACTTCCACCCTGTGCCCTCAGCTCACTGGCGGTCAGCAACTGTCATCCAGAGAAGGCTGGGGTCCCAGGCCTGCCATGAGCTTCACCCCACATCTCCTGTGATACCTAGACTTCCCCACCTGAATGACCTATTGGCCTTTCAAACTAAACAAGTCCAAAAATATAATGTATAATCCAAATACTGCATCTGCTTTTTCTGCTGTGTCCTAGCTTGCTCCACAAGGCACCTGTCAAACCACGCTAGAAGCTGTGGGGTCTTCTCATCTGCCTATCTCTCTCCTTAACATTCAGCCAATCTCCAGAGCCTACAGTTTTATTTCCAACAATTTCTTCGCCTGCCCCCTTCTCCTGTTGCTCACAACTACTTCTCTAACCCAGCCTTCCTAGTCTCTCCTTTGGATGTCACCTCCCTACAGGTTTTCTTTCTCTAATCTTGTGCCACCTCACCCATCCTATAACTTTGGCCAGAATAATAAAAGCTCAAGTAAAGGTCTGATCGTAACACCCCCCCCGCCACTTAGACTCCTTAAGTGTCCTGTCTTTAGGATAACTCCAAATTCCTAGTTGTAGCCTAGTGCTGCCTGGCCCCATTCCCCCCCTCACAGCCGCTCACAGCCTCTCATGCGTCACTCTGCATTGAACCCTACCGAGTCAGTTCCTGGGGCTTGCTATGCCTAGAGCTCCATGCCTCAGCAATGCTCATCTCTCTGCTCAGACACCCACCACCATGATCTTTAAATCATAAATAGTTGTGAACATGTATTGATCCTTGTGTTGAAGCAGGAAATTTGCACACATTCTTTCCAGTTTTCACAGCAACAGTGCAAATAGAGATCATTACATTTTAACCATGAGAAAGGAGTTTAATTACTTGCATAAGATTATGCAAATGGGAGAAGCAAAAACCCAATTGGAGCTTAATTCCAGATGATTCTATTACTCCTCAAAGTGTCATCCTGTCATTAACTCTTAACTATTTAAGTATCTTCACCTTCCAAAACATCATCTCTCAGGAAACCCTCTCCTTCCAGCTCTGTGTTTCCATAGCTTCTGAGGTTTCTCCTATGATAGCAATGATCACTGGGAAATAATGTGCCCTCATAGCACCTGAGCTCACCTGTAATGGATCATGTATGTAGGTTATTGTGCAGTGTGCTTCCCCACTGTATCTGAGTTTAACACACTGAACTGATTCTCCCACTTGGTCCCCATCACACAGGGAATTGAGAGCAAGGATTTGCCTTTCTTCTCTATCTTTAATATACTTAGCACAGTGTCTATGTATAATTGGTTAAATTTCATTCATTTATATTTTGTTCGTCTATTTACTTATTTTCTGATGGTTGGTGACAATGAATGCTTGAGTGAGTGGGGCACGTTCTGCTGCACTTTGGAAAATAATTTAATAGCTCTGGGTTTCAGATTCCTTTTCTTTATAACTGGAGAGATAGACTAGATGTTTTATAGTGTTTCTTTAGGTTTTATATCTGGTTGATCTAGGAAAGACCATTACATTTAATTAATTTAAAGGAACATTCTAGTTGTCTTGAGAGTTGAAAACCAATAGCTCCTAAAACTAGTTACCAATTACACACCCCCCCCCAAAAAAAATGGATGCCGGGCTCGGTGGCTCAGCCTGTAATCCCGTGCTTTGGGAGGCCAAGGTGAGTGAATTGCCTGAGCCCACGGGTTCGAGACCTGCCTGGGCAACTTGCGAGACCTCATCTCTACAATAAATCAAAAACTTAGCAGGGCGTGGTAGCGCGCACCTGTAGTTCCAGCTACTTGGAAGGCTGAGGTGGAAGGATCACTGGAGCCCAGCAGGTCGAGGCTGCGGTGGCTGGGAGCGGCCACTGTACTCCAGCCTGAGTGACAGAGTGAGACTCCAACTCAAAAAAAAAAATGGAGCAACTTGAAGACAGTTTGATTAATTTGTAATATTTGTTAATGTTAATAACACCATACAAACATACTAATTCAATAACTATATACTGAGTATTAACGAAGAGTCACACAATGATATGAGATTAATTCTGAATTCTAGCAAAACATCCTTCTCAGTATATAACACCCATATTATGACACTTAAAATGAATTTTTAATTCAAAATATAACCATGTAGAAGAAAACTGGAGTAGAACCAAAAGACATAAAGAATATTCCTGGATATTAGGCCCACTGAGCCCACCCTTAATGTGACTATCCACTATTACCAGTCTTAGTCTAAAAGGCTCAATTTATAAAGTTTTCATATATTTCTGGTTACAGTTACTATTTGAGATAACAAAAGCTTTCAGCCTTAGAAAAGAATACATATTGAATGATTCTGAAATTGGATTTACTAAGCACAATTATTTTTGTTCCAAATGTAGTCAAACTGGAATGTTTTGCCTCATTCCCTAAGGCACCCGTCCTTGTTTGTCTGCAGAAATTGGGTATAAACATCATTTTTTGACATTGTGTTTGTAATTCTATGATGCATTGTAAAATGCAATGAAAACAAATACAAGTAAATTCTGCATTAAAAGCAAGTGCAGGACCCCAGTTGACCACCCTTTGTTTGGACTCAATGAGGAGAGCCAGGCGTACAAGTGACAGGACTGAACAGGAGAGCAAGTGTCCCTAAAATGCAAACATGATTTGTTTCTGAGCTGCTACATGCTTGACATCCCTCCATTTCTGCCCTGGAGATGTTGTATAACCATTGCTGCTATAAATTTATAAGTTTGGTTTGTAGTTTTGATGGAAAATACCAAACGTTTTTAGTACAAATGTAAACTGTTCATCCCAAGAAAGCCCAATAAATCCTAGACAAACAAGATCAACTAGAGTAGCCTTTTGCCTGCATTTTCTAATCAGGGAGAGTGGTTTAAGACATGTGCTGCCGTATGTTTATCGCAGCATTGTTCACAATAGCAAGAACCTGGAAGCAACCATGTTGTCCATCAAAAGAGGACTGGATTAAAAAAATGTGGTACATATACACAATGGAATACTACGCAGCCATAAGAAAGAACGAAATCATGAATTTC
>CAUYQG010115415.1:0-20146 GCA_963574415.1 Tarsius wallacei | reverse complement strand
CGCGCTACCACGCCCAGCTAATTTTTGATTTATTGTAGAGATGAGGTCTCACCAAGTTGCCCAGGCAGGTCTCGAACCTGTGGGCTCAGGCAATCCACTCACCTCAGCCTCCCAAGGTGCGGGATTACAGGCTGAGCCACCGAGCCCGGCAACTATTTGTTTTAAAGAAGCATGCTAGGACATGTGTATGCATGGAAATACACAGACTTTGTCTGCAAAACACTTAGAAAAATGTCTCCTCAAGTCAGCTGAAAATGTGGAGAGGAAGTTACTTAAGTGTTTAAACTTCAGCCTAAAGACCGACTTCAAGGGATATACCCAGCACTATTTCCAAAATCAGATTTCCCTACAGTTAATACACAAAGAAGAATCCTCATTAATTCCTGCTTACTCCTGTCTTCTTTTTTTTAATAGCAGAGATTTCATATCGAGTTCTTAAGGTGAAACAAAAATGACAAAGCAAGGAGGTGCAAAGTTAGAATGGATATCCACTACAACCAATCCATGCTAGCACCCCAGCCTACCTAATTTAATACATATTTAGAATAATACCTAACTTAGAATATCTCTCATCTCAGCAATCTCAAAGGTAGACAAAACCTTGCTGAATCCAGACCCACACTGGCACTTACTATGAACTATGGGCAAATAATTCAGGTTCTCTTGACATTAGTTTTCTCACCTTGTGTAGAAAACATTTTAACACAATGTCTGACATAGAGTAAGTGCCTTTATCAATGATAGCTCTTATTATTACAGAAAGAAAAGACTCTTGCCAAAAATACAGTATTGAAATAAAATCCAGAGTTGAAAAAAAATTTAGTTAAACATTTCAATCAGTTGAGTAACTTACTACTATAACACCTGTAGAAATTCACAAATATTTCATTGCAAAGATTCTCAGACTCAGAAATAAATTTCATTTTTCATTTGTCCATTAAAAAAACATGTGCCCTGGAAATACTCAGCAAAAACAACATGTTTCCTGCTCTCATCCAGCTTACAACTTAGCAGGTGCAAAAGCCTAAAACCAAGTAGATCACAAGCACAGTGAATGCTAAGAAGGAGAATATACAGGGTGTTACGGTAGTTCAGAGCAGAGGACATAATCTGTCTAGTTTTGTCTTGAAGAGAAACTTTACCGCTTACTGCTAACTAGAAGAAACAAGAGCGAATTTGTGTCATGGGGCTTCCTCCAAAAAGCTTTTTTCCATTCTAGGGCAATTCTTCTCAGGAACCAAGGGGTGCAGGTACGTTGAATGTTCATACCACAATGCCCCAACCTACTCTCCAGTCTTATTTCAAACTGAGCTACAGGTCATTTTCTGACCCTTTCCTCCTCTGCTTTTCCTCATGCTATCTCATTCCCTCTTCCAACCTGTGCTATTCTTCCTTCTTCTTCCATCTTAAAACATCCCAATCCTTTCCATCCTCCAGACTCATCCATGTCACCTCTTGCACGAAGCATTTCCCAATTCCCCAAGCAAGATGTTATCTTTTCTTCCTCTGGATTTCCCAGACTCATGAGTTGGGAATCACTGCCCTCTGATTTGACTCCTGAGCAAGGCCCTTGAGTAGATCCATATGCCTAGTGTCTTCAAATAGACCATAAGTTCCCTAAGTACAGGAATCAAGTATTACGCCCAAACACCTAGGACAGTGCCTTCAACCTGGGGGAACTTAATAAACATTTGGCAATTATGACTGCTCTCTCTTGTTTCAAACTTGGATTTTTCAGATGAGCACCCAAAGGAACTAGATACCAGTTTACCAGAAATAGTTATGAGTTAGTGATTCTTCCAGTTTTCAAAGAAACAAACAGGTTAGCAGAGATACTTCACTCCTTCTAATAAAATTATACATACATCAGTCAAGTCAATCAGTCAACAAATAATTATTGAATTGCTATTCCTTACCAGGAGTTGTGGCAGGGCCTAGGGATGCAGTAACTCATGGAATTTACAGTTTTGTATGTAAGACTGATATTTAAGAATGATTAAGACTACCAGAGTCAAAATTTTACATAGACAAAAGATCTGAACAGATATTTTACAAAAGAAAATACGCAAATGACCAATAAGCCCAATATCATTAGTCATCAGGAAAATATAAAATAAAATCATGACAGATTCAATGAAATCCCTATCAAATTACCAACACCATTTTTCAAAGAACTAGAAAAAAAAATTCTAAAGTTCATATGGAACCAAAAAAAGAGCCCAAATAGCCAAAGCAGCAGTCCTAAGTTAAAAGAACAAATGTGGAGGCATGACATTGTTTGGCCTCAAATTATACTGCGGGGCTATAGTAACTCAAACTACATGATACTAGTACAAAAATGGACATGGAGCAATGGAACAGAACAGAGAACACAGAAATAACCCACATGCCTGCAATCACTTGATCTTCAGCAAAGCTAACAAAAATAAACAATGGGAAAAGGATACCCCATCTAATAAATGGTGCTGGGGAGGTCCAGGCTGTGGTGAGCTGTGATCGTGCCACTATACTCCAGCCTGGGCAACAAAGTGAGACCCTGAGATACACACACACACACACACACACACACACACACACACACACACAAATGGCATTGGAGAAACTGGCTAGCAATATGCAGAAGAGTGAAACTGGACCCTACCTCTCATCATATACAAAAATTAACGCAAGATACATTAAAGACTTAAGACATGAAACTATAAAAATCCTAGAAAAAAATGAGGAAGAGTTCTCCTGAACATTGGCATAGTCACATAATTTATGACAAAGACATCAAAAACAAATGTGGAAAAATAAATTGGGTCTTAATTAAACTAAAAAGCATCTGCACAGCAAAAAAAAAAAAATCAACAGTGAACAAAAACCCTACAGAACAAGAGAAAATATTTTTAAAGTATGCCTTAGAAAAAGGACTACTATCCAAAATCTACAAGGAAATCAAACACCTCAAACATTGAAAAAAAAAACCAAACAAACAAAAAACAGTCCCATTTTTAAATGGGCAAAGGACATGAACAAACACTTCTCAAAAGAAGATATATAAGCGGCCAACAAACATATGAAAAAGTGCTCAACATTACTAATCATTAGAGAAATGCAAGTTAAAACCACAAAGAGATAATATCTTATACCAGTAAGAATAAAAAGAACAACAGATATTGATGTGGAGAATAGAGAATGCTCATACATTGTTGGTGGGAATGTGACTAGTTCAATGTCTATGGAAAGCAGTATGAAGATTTCTCAAAGAACTAAAAATAGAGCTTACCATTTGTTACTATTTGACTCAACAATCCCACTACTGGGTATCTACCCAAAGGGAAATAAATTATTATATTAAAAAGACACCTGTACTTGTATGTTCTTCACAGCACTATTCATGATAATGAAGCCATGGAACCAACCTAAGTGCCCATTAACAGTTGACTAGATAAAGAAAATGTGGTATATATACCTCATGGAATACTATACAGCCATAAAAAAGGGCAAAAATCATGTCCTTTGCAGCAACATGTATAGGCCATTATCCTAAGTGAACTAATTCAAAGGTAGAAAACGAAACTCTGCATGTTCTCACTTATTTGTGGAAGCTAAACAATGTGTCCTCATGAACATAAAAATGGAAATGATGAACACTGGGGACACCAAAAGGGGGGAAGTAGGCAGGGAGGTGAGATTTCAAAAACGACCTATCTGGTGCAATGTTTGGGGAATGGGGACACCGGAAGCCCGATTCCCACCATTATGCAATATGCCTATGCGGCAAACCTGCACATGTACCCCTGAATCTAAAATTTAAAAATTAAATTAAAAAGACATCAGTATATTAAAGGGATACCTGCACTCACGTGTTTACTGCAGCACTATTCACAATCGCAAAGATATGGAATTAGTGTAAGCGTTCATCAATGAACAAGTAGATAAAGAAAATATGGTATATATGCACAATAAAATGCTATTTGGCCGTTAAAAAATGACATACTACCCACTGCAAATCCACTACAATGGCTAAAATTAAAGTGACCGACAATACCTTGTTTGATGAGGATGTAAAGAAATTGGGACCTTCATATGCTACTGGTGAGAATGTAAAATGGTACAACCACTTTGGGAAAAATTTGGCAGTTTCTTATAAAGTGAACCATGCCATATAGCATAGCAATTCCACTCCTAGGTATTTGCCCAATATATATTTTTTTGAGTTAGAGTCTTACTGTGTCGCCCAGACTGGAGTGCAATGGCACGATCACAGCCACTGCAGCCTCGACCTGCTGGGCTCAGGCAATCCTTCCGCCTCAGTCTTCCAAGTAGCTGGAACTACAGGCACGCGTCACCATGGCCAGCTAATTTTTTGATTTATTGTAGAGATGACGTCTCACCAAGTTGCCCAGGCTGCTCTTGAACCCCCGGACTCAGGCAATCCTCTCACCTTGGCCTCCCAAAGTGCTGGGATTACAGGCTTAAGCCACTGCGCCTGGCCGAAAATACATACTTAACAAAGACTGTACTCAAATGCTTATAGTAGTTTTATCCATAATACTAGAAACTAAAACAATCCAAATTTCCATCAGTCAATAAATGAATAAACAAATTGTAGTATATTCACACAATGGCATATCCTGCTTATGTATAACATGGGAATTAACTACTAAAACATAACAACGTGGATTAAATCTCAAAAATGTTATGCCGAGTAAAAATAGCCAGGCACAAAAGAACACATATAGTATGATTCCATTTATCTGAAACTCTGGAAAGAGCAAAGCAACCAACAGTCACAGAAAACACATGAGAATGGCCTGTGACTGGGTGTAAAAGGGAGGGCAGACTGCAAAGGGACACGAAAGAAATTTTGTGAATGATATAGGAATGTTCTGTACCTTGATTGTGGTGGTGTATACATTTGTCAAAGCTCACTTAAAATGGGTGCAGTATGTTACATGTAACTTATATCACAATTAAGTTGATTTTTCAAAAACTAACATGAATATTGTCACAGAGAAATACAGAAGGCATTGGGAGATAAACTAGACTTTCAAGTGAGTAAAAATGTCTGACTATCTGAATCATTAATTTGATTTTAGCCTGTTATTGTTTTTTTAAAGATTGTTCCCAGTGTGTATTTCTTCTATAACTAAATTATCACCTCTTTGAGGACATAAGAGGAAAGGAAATTTGTGTTTATTAAATACCGTCTATAAGCCTGACATACACTAAAAGATTTATGTGGGATAGCTCAATACAAACATTAATCCTGAAAGATAGGTGTTACTATCATCACTAGTTAATGTCATTGGGTCTCAGAAATTCAGTTATTTGTTCAAGGTCACTCAGTTTGCAAATGGTAGAGCCAGAATTTGAACCCATGTCTACCTCCAAAGCCCAAACTCTTTCCCTGTAGCTCCTTGAGTGACCATGATTGACATTTTTTGTGATTGTGCTTATCTTACTTTTCCTTCCTGGAACATCCTTCTACCTCTTCTTTTCTGTCTGATTTCGTTCCCATTCTTCAAGGCCCAGCTAAGGGCACCTTCCCTAATATAGCGACCTTACTTTTCTCTGAAGTCCAGACCAACAGCCATCTGCATGACTGTTTTTGACATTTAATCTTAACATGGCTTATTTCAATGTCTAATTATTTTCTGTATGGGTCTTGTTTCCCCAACGAGCCTGCTTTTTTTTTTTTGCAGGCAGGAACTATATTGTCTGTGGTAACATATAGATGCTAAAGTCACAGCAACCTAAATTAATTTCTCACTCATGCAAAACTCAACAAGTCATGGTGGAGGAAGGAGTTGGCTGAAATCTTGGCAAACCTGGTGCTAGAGTTCTGGCTTCCTTCATTGCATACATACCATAGGCTACCATTGGGCCAGGTGCTTCACAGATATTAGTCCATATTTTTTTCTTTTTATATTATTTATAAATAGCTTTGTCAAGATATAATTTACCTTTTCAAAAACTCACCCATTTTAAGTGCACAAATCACTGATTTTTAGTAAGTATGAAATTGTGCAACCATCACCAGGATCCTGCTTTAGAGTATTTTCTTTGTCCCAGCGACATCCTTTCTGATCATTTGCAATTAGTCTCTGTTCTCACTCTCAGCCCCAGGCAACCACTAATCTACTTTCTGTCTCCATAGATTTGTCTTTTCTGGACATTTCATATAGGTGGGTTGATGCAATATGTGGTCTTGGGTGTCTAGCTTCTTTCACTTAGCATGTTTTTGATGTTCATCCATGTGTAGCATGCATATAATTCATTCATTTGTATTGCTGAATAATATTCCATTGCATGGCTATACCACAGTCTGCTTATCCAATCACCAGTTGATGGACATTTAATTGTTTCCAAATTTTGGTTTTTATGAATAATATTAGCTTACAGGATCTCTGTGAAATATATACATTGAAATTTGTTTTATGAATGAGAAAATCACAGCTCAGAGAAGTAATTATCTTGCCCAAGGTCAAATAGCTGTTAAGTCATAGAGTCCAATCTCTTTAATTCCAAAGCACTTGCTCTAAGACAGTAGTTTTCAAATTTGGGAATTTTGCTATCTGAAAATTAAAAAATAAAACTTTTTTTTTTTTTTTTTTTGAGTTGGAGTCTCATTCTGTCGCCCAGACTGGAGTGCAGTGGCAACTCCCGACCACCGCAGCCTCGACCTGCTGGGCTCCGGTGATCCTTCTGCCTCAGCCTTCCAAGTAACTGGAACTACAGGCGCGCGCTACCACGCCTGGCTAATTTTTGATTTATTGTAGAGATGAGGTCTCGCCAAGTTGCCCAGGCGGGTCTCGAACCTGCGGGCTCAGGTAATCCACTCACCTCAGCCTCCCAAAGCATGGGATTGATTACAGGCTGAGCCACCGAGCCCGGCACTAATATCCATTAAAAAAAAAAAACCAGGGAATAGATGTAGGACAATAAAAACCAAGCACAATTGCTAACATTTACTGATCTCTTTCTTACTATATAGGTCAAGCACTATATTAGATGCTTCATAGGCACTGTTCTATTTAATTCTCACAACTGTATGAGGTAGACAATATTATCCTTGTTTACTAAAGATGAGAAAATTGAAGCTCAGAGAGTTTTAGAAATATTATAAAGTCAAACAGCTGATAATTATTGGGGTTTCAACCCAGGTGTCCCACTCCAGAGATAATGTATTCAAGTGCTCCATACTTCCTCATTAGCAGTAAAAAGACACTGGAACCATTTCTGCTCTAAATGTTAGCATTTCCTTTTAATCTTAAACATCCATTCCTTATAAATCTTTTTATTAAACACTTTTTATTTTGAGATCATTATCAGCTCACATTGAAATTGTGAGAAGTAACACAGAGACAATCCATTTACCCTTTACCCAGTCTCTCTGAATTGTTAACATATTGCAAAATCGTAGTAATTATCATAACCAGCACGCTGACATGGACACATTAAGCCACAAAACACTATTATCATAAGGATCTCTCATAGTCACACCTATTTCTCGCCTAACACCTGGAAATCACTCTGTTCTCCATTTCTATAATTTTGTTATTTCAGAATGTTATATAAGTGGGATTATACAATATGTAATTTTGGGGGATGGGATTTTTTTTTTGAGTCAGAGTCTCACTCTGTTGCCCAGGCTGGAATGCAGTGGCATGATGCTTGAGGCCACCGCAGCCTTGACCTGCTTGGGTTCAGGCGATCCTTCCGCTTCAGCCTTCCAAGTAGCTGGAACTACAGGCGCACGTCATCATGCTCGGCTAATTTTTTGATTTACTGTAGAGACGACGTCTTGGTAAGTTGCTGAGGCTGATCTTGAACCCCTGGACTCAGGCATTCCTCTTGCCTCAACCTCCCAAAGTGCGGACATGACAGGCTTGATCCACTGTGGCTGGCTGGGATTTTTTTTAAACTCAGCACAATCCTATGTAGATTCATAAAAGCTGTTACATGTAACAATAGTTCATTTCTTTGTATTGCTGGTGGTATTCCAACAAACCTCTTAAAACGATGATTATTTGAGATTATGAGTACAGACACTTTTGGCAATGTAAATACATCAGCTTGACCTTCACACTGAACATTCAACAGAAACTATCTCATTGATGTTTTTATTTATTTATTTATTTTTTGAGTTGGAGTCTCACTCTGTCGCCCAGACTGGAGTGCAGTGGCACGCTCCCGGCCACTGCAGCCTCAACCTGCTGCGGGCTCTGGTGATACTTCCGCCTCAGCCTTCCAAGTAGCTGGAACTACAGACATGCGCTACCACGCCCGGCTAATTTTTTTGATTTATTGTAGAGATGAGGTCTCGCCAAGTTGCCCGGGCGGGTCTCGAACCCACGGGCTCAGGCAATTCACTCACCTCGGCCTCCCAAAGCGTGGGATTAGACTGAGCCACCGAGCCTGGCCTCACTGATGTTTTTAAAAGGACTACTAAATACATTAAATTGAAGTTCTAAATCACTTAATATCAGGTGGCCTAATTTTCCCAATTTAACTTACCTTTCTTATGAATGTTTAAATTCCTAACTAATGCAAATTAAAGTCTGCATTCTTAGAAAGGAGAACTCAGGTCATATGGCATAGTTAAAATAAAAGATTTATTTTTGATCAATATTAATTTTGTTTTTATCTAACTAGCTCAGAAAAAAAGTACATCTCTATGTGGGTCTTCAAAGAAAGGAAATAATAATCACAGGAGATAGCTGCAATAGAATATATCTTTGAAATAGAACAAAAGAATAAGACCAGAAATATAACAGACTTTCCCTGTTCTCAACTTCCACTGACATTTCAACCTACCAAAAAGTACAGTAATATGAGGCAGCATGCACACAGATATTCAGTTTTTTATCAATCTCTTACCATGTGGTCAATTTCATGTATTCATTTATGAAGTACACAAGCACATGCATACACAGAAACCACCAAAACCATACAAATTTTACTTAAAGATTTCACAATAACTTGATGAGCAGTGGATAAAATGGACATCCTCTTTTCTATGCTATTGTATGTAATCATCAGTTGATTCTTTCTTTTACCTATGTGAAAAATTTAAGCTGATTTCTACTTATTTATGTCTTAGACTAAACACTGTGTGAAAATTGATCATACATATTGGGTGATTCTTGTCATACTCTACTGAAACACAGTCGAGAGGCCAGAAGAAAAAGCACTCAGGGCACAAAACATTACTCAAAGAATCTAATTCTCCTGCAAGCCTGGCTGCTGAAGCTGCCTAATTGCCTGATATAGCCTGAAATCAATTGGTGAAGCAACCACCTGCAACTCTTAAGAACAGTTTTACCCACTGCCATCACCAATCAAAATTTGCCAGCTCCCAAAATCTTATTATGCCAGTGAGTTTCCTCAAATAGTAATATAAAACATTTGTTTTTTGTCTTTTGTTTTTAAAATAAAAGCTCTAACCTCTTTGTTTTTGGACATACTGAAGACCACCCAATCTGCATGTATACCCTGAATTACAATCCTTTCCACATAAATTATTTTAATTTCAGTGACTCACGTCTATATTTTGTTTGGTTTCAACAACTGCATCATCCAGAAAGATTTCCCTGACTACTACCCTCCCCACCTCAGACAAGATAGGTTTAGGTGCCACAGTACCTAACAGTAGCAGTTATCATGACATACTTGCCTATTTTCTTGTCTGTCACTCCTTTTAGACTCTAAGTATCCTGAAAGCAAGGACTGTGTCCCCATGGTACAGCTCCATATTTAACACACATGAGGAGGGACCTAAAAAAGCCAGAGTTTACTTATTAAAAATTGTGGGGTAACCCCTTCGAGTCCCCTCCCACTATGGGAGCTTTTCTGTCCTCTCAATAAATCATGCTTTAAAAAAAATTGTGGCCTTATTCTTACGTGTTTAAACTTTAGTCACCTTTGAAGTGTTCCCTGTTTGATACAATACAATGATTGAGACACTTTTTCCACTACTCAAAACAGGTTTCAAACCTGTCAATTTTGATATCTTTTAGTTCTTCTGCTGTTTTTTGTTTCACCTCTTCCACACTGGCAAAACATTTCCCTTTGAGAGCTTTTTTCAATTCAGGGAAACAAAAGTTGCTCAGGGTGAGATGGGGTGAAAAGGGAGGGTGGCACAAGGGTCATGCTGTTTTTGGTCAAAATTGCTGAACACTCAGCACAGTGTGGGTAGGTGTGCTTGTAAATCACCCATCATGAAATGGGTAAATGCATTGAAAGAAATCTCAAAAAAAAAAAAAATTCACTTAAGTCAAACACAGCCTCTCACAACAACACTAGCTAGTACACTGATGCCGATGGGTTCCTAGAATATTTTACCTAGTGGGGGAAGCCTGTACTACAAGGAGCCCAACCTCTAAAAAATAGTTCCTTCTTTTTTTTTTTTTTTTGGTCCCCTTGTATTAGGTAATCAATAGATAAATATTTGCTGAGTGAATGAATATGTATGAAACACATATTTTAACACTGACCAGAGGACCTAGCTATGTCCCTCCATGACACTGTGTTCAATGTCAATAAATGGTGATGGAGAATAATAATTAAGTAAATAATGGCTGAAATTTTTCTAATTTTGATGAAAACTATAAGCTCATAGATCTGAGGAGCTTGAAAAAAATCCCAAACAGGGTAAACACAAAGAAAAATCTACTATTGCACATCATAACCAAATTCCTTAAAAATAATAATAAAGATATCGTAAAAGCAGTAAAAGAAAGTAAAATTGCACATTACATAGAGAAGAACACTGACAAGATCTGACTTCTCTCAGCAATAGTGAAAGGGCTGAGCATGGTGGCTCGCATTTATAATCTCAGGACTATGGGAGGCTAAGGTGGGAGGACTGCTTGAGCTCAGGAGTTCGACACTCGACTGGGCAACATAGCAAACTTCATCTCTGCAAAAAAATAAAAAAATTAGCTGTGTGTGTGGCATGCACCTGTAGTTCCAGCTACTTGGGAGGCTGAGACAGAAGGATCACCTCAGCCCAGGAGGTCAAGGCTGCAGAGAGCCAGTCGTGCCATTACACTCCAGCCAGTGAGACTCTGACTGAAGAAAAAAACCCCAACAATGCAAGCAAGGAGACACAGAATGCATCTTTTTCTAAAAGGAAAAAAAGAAAAAAAGTGTCAACAGGTAAAATAAAGATAAATATTGAGAAAAGCTGTCACTAGCAAATGTGCACTACAAAAAATTTAAAAGGAAAGGGACTTTAGTTTCTGGCTCTTCACATAAGAAGCTTAGAAGTCAATACACTGTCCTAACAATTAGCACAAAGTTGAATAGAATGAAATATCAACAACTCTATTTGGATCTGAAAGAGAATGAGAGAAACAGGGCAAATTACTACCCCCAAGACTGGAGAAACAGACAAGCAAATACAAGGAGTCATGGCTTACCAGAGCAAAGACTTGTGAGGAGAAACCTCCAGGGGAAGCTGTGCTGGAGAAGGAAAACTCAACTAACTGATGAATTGCTAGAGGATCACAGTAAACGTCTCAGAGTTAAAACTCCAAGGGGACCGAGTCATGGGGCAGGGTGGGGGTGGGGGGCATAACAAATTTTATCTCCAAGAGCACAACCAAGTTCTCGCTTTACTAGGTTCTCAAAGTAAATATCAGAGACAAAATCCCCTCATGTTGCCAGTAGGGGAAGGGAGAAGGAATAATTTTGAAATACACCAAAACACTCAATTCTTAACAAGGCCTGTCCTCATAAAAACTAGGTTTAATCAGAGCCTAACCTGGTGAGGTACTATCACAGCCTAACTGACCTGGGGAAAACACCCAAATCCAGTACCCTGTAACCTTCCTGTCCCACCTAAAGGGAAGAAAAAAGCTGAGAAACACTTATTGAAATCCACAGTCCAGAGACATAGGTTCACTATGAATCCTAATTATGGAACTTACAGGATGCACTTTCTCCCCACACACCTTACCATCATATTACCTAAAGGCCTATTTATAGCAGTTTCTTTTGCCCAGTAGAAAGTATTCAACTTTCAAGAAAAATATTACAAGGTACACTAAAGGCAAAAATGCATAACTTGAAGAGACAGAGCAAGCATCAGAACCAGACACATAGGGATGTTGAAATTATCAGAATGGGAAATTTAAAACAACTAAGTCTAATATGCTAAAGGAGCTAATAGATAAAGTAGACAGTATGCAAGAACAGATGGGCAATGTACAGAGAGATGGCAATACTAAGAAAGAACAACAAAAAAAAAAAATGCTAGAGATCAAAAACACCATAACAGAAATGAAGAAAGTTTTTGATGGGTTTATTGCAAGACTATATATTGCTGGATAAAGTATCTCTAGCTTGCGGATATATCAATAGAAACCTCCAAAACTGAAAAGCAAAGAGAACAAAGACTGAAAATTATTAAATACACATATACATACTCACACACACTCTGAAACAACTACAAAAGGTATGACTTATGTGTAAATGAGAACACCAAAAGGAGAGAAAAGAGAGAAAGAAAGAAAATATTTGAAATAATAATGACTATGCATTTCCCCCAAATTAATGCTAGACACCAAACTACAGATCCAGGAATTTCAGGGAACAGATCAGGATAAATGCCCACCCCCCTTCCCCCAAAAAAAACCTATACCTAAGCATATCATTTCAAACTGTGGAAAATCAAACATAAATTTAAAAATCCTGAAAGAAGCCAGAAAAAAAGTACCTTACCTATAGAAAAGAAAAAAAAGATAAGAAATTACATTAGACTTCTCTTCAGAAACCATACAAACAAGAAGAGAATGAAACACTTAAAGTGCTGAGAGAGAAAAAAAAACCTACCAACCAAGAATTCTGTATCCAATGAAATTATCCTTCCAGAGTAAAGAAATAAAGACTTTTTTAGACAAAGATCCAGAGAACTTGTTGCTAATAGCCCTACCTTGCAAGAAAAATTGCAATATTAAAAGAAGTCCTTTAAAGAGAAATATATATATATGTCAGAAACTCAGATCTACATAAAGAAAGAAAGATCACTGAAGAAGGAATAAGTGAAAGTAAATTAAAAATTTGTATTTTTCTTATTTTTGAGCTAACAAATAATTTTGTTCAAAATAATAGCAATAAGGTATTAAATTATGCATGTTTATGTATATATCTCATGCATCTATAGGCACATGCATGCTTGCGTATACATAAGTGAAATGAATGACACCAACGATACAAGCAATAGCAGAGAGCAGTTGGGATTATTTTAATATTATAAGATATTTGCACTATTTGTGAAGATGTACAGTGTTATTTGAAAATGGACTTGGAAGGCCAGGTGCAGTGGTTCACACCTGTAATCCCAGCACTTTTGGAGGCAAGGCAGGAGGACTGCTTGAGCCCAGGAGTTCTAGATCAGCCTGGGCAATATAGTCAGACACTGACTCTCCAAAAAATTTTTTTAAAAATTAGCTTGGCATCATTGCATACACCTGTAGTCCTTGTAGTCCCAGCTACTCAGGAGGCTAAGGCAGAAGGATCACCTGAGCCCAGGAGATCGAGGCTGCAGTAAGCTGTGATTGTGCCATTGTACTTCCAGCATGGGTAACAAGAGTCAGAACCTTGTTAGGGGTTAGGGGGGCTTGGTTAAGTTATCTACCGCAAATTATAGAGCAACCACTAAAAAAAGAATCATATAATGGATATGCTAAGAAAGGACAGAAAATGGAATTACATAAAATGCAGTTAAAAACTACAAAGGCAGAAAAAGAAGAGAAAAAAACAGAAACAAAGAACAGCAACAAAGATAAAACCATAACAAATATGGTAAATATTAATTTAACTATACCAATAATCACTTTGAACATTAATGGTCTAAATGCACCAATTAAGAGAGAGGTTGTCAGAGTGAATCAAAAAACAAGATTTAACATTATGTTGTCTACAAGAAACCCTCTTTAAATGGAAAGAAAAATAAAGACTAAAAGTAAATGAATGAGAAGAGATATACCCTGCTAACACTAGGAAAGAAGGCAAAAATAGCTGTATTAATTTCAGACAGAACAGACTTAAGAACAAGGAAAGTTATCACAGATTAAAAAAAGAAATTACTTAGTGATAAAGGAGTCGATTCACAAGAAGATAAAATCCTTAAAGTGTATGTGTCTAAAAACAGGGCATCAAAACACATGAGGCAAAACTAATAGAACTACAAAAAGAAATAGATGAATTAACTATTATAGGTAGAGACCTCAATACTTCTCTATCAGAAATGGAGGGATACAGCAGGCAAAAAATTATCAAAGATAACTGAACTCAACAATACTATCAATCATGTGGATATAATGAACATATATTGACTACTCTGTCCAACAACAGCAGAATATGCATTCTTCTTAAGCTAACTTAGACATTCACCAAGACAGACCACATTCTGGGCCATAAAACACACATTCACAAATTTTAAAAAATGTTGTCTGTTCTCAAATCACAATAGGACTAAACTAGTAATCAATAACAGAAAGATAATAGAAAAACCTCCAAACACTTGGAGATTAAACAATATACTTCTAAATAACACATGGGTCAAAGAAGAAATCGCAAAAGAAATTCAAAAGTATCTTGAACTAAATGAAATGAAAAATGCAACTTATCAGAATTTGGGGGATGCAGCAAAAGCAGTACTTAGAGGGAAACTTAGTAGTACTGAATGCATATATTAGAAAGAAAAAACAATCTAAAATCAATCAATCATCTAAATTTCCACTTTAGGAAACTAGAATAAGAAGAGCAAATTCAATCCACAGTAAGCAGAAAAATAATAATAATTAGAGCAGAAATCAATTAAATTGAAAACAGGAAATGAGTAGACAAAAATCAACAAAGCCAAAAGCTAGTCAGTCCTTTGAAAAGATCAATAACTCAGTAAGACTCTAGCCAGGCTAACTTAAAAACAAGGGTGGGGGGGGGACCACACAAATATTCCCAAATATTACTAATATCAGAAATGAAAGAGGGAATATTACTACAGATTCCACAGGAATTAAAAGGATAGTCACAGAGTACTATGAACAACTCTGCGCCCACAAATTTGATAACTGGGATGAAATGGACTAATTCCTTGAAATACAAAATCTGCCAAAACAGTAAGAAATATTTTATAAATAGGCTTATATAAATGAAATAAATTTAATCAATAATAACCTTCCAGCCAGGCTTGGTGGCTCAGCCTGTAATCCTGCGCTTTGGGAGGCTGAGGTGAGAGGATTGCCTGAGCCCGCGGGTTCAAGACCCGCCTGGGCAACTTGGCGAGACCTCATCTCTACAATAAATCAAAAAATTAGCCAGGCGTGGTAGCTCGCACCTGTAGCTCCAGCTACTTGGAAGGCTGAGGCAGAAGGATCGCCGGAGCCCTTCAGGTCAAGGCTGCGGTGGCCGGGAGCGGCCACTGCACTCCAGTCTGGGCGACAGAGTGAGACTCCAACTAAAAATAATAATAATAATAATAATAACCTTCCAAAGCAGCACATACCAGGCCCAGATGGGTTCACTAGTGAACTGTACCACACATTTACAAAAGAAATTATACCAATTCTCTTCAATCACTTTCATAGGATAGAAGCATAGGGAATAAATACTTCCTAGCTCACTGCACGAGGCCAGAGGCCAGCATTACCCTGATAACAAAACCAGACAAAGACATTACAAGAGAAAAAAATACAGATAAATATCTCTTATGAACATAGATGCAAAAATCCTTAACAAAATACTATTAAACCTAATCTAACAATGTATATAAAATTATACATGCCAAGTGGAATTTATCCCTGTTGTACAAGACTGGTTCAACACTTGAAAATCAACTAATGTGGCCGGGTGCAGTGGCTCACGCCTGTAATCCCAGCACTTTGGGAGGCAGAAGTGAAAGGATTGTCTGAGACCATGGGCAACATGGTGAGACCTCATTTCTACAATAAATCAAAAAAATTAGCTGGGCATGGTGGTGTATACCTGTAGTTCTAGCTACTAGGAAGGCTGAGGCGGAAGAATCACCTGAGCCCAGCAGGTCAAGGCCGTGGTGGCTGTGAGCGTGCCACTGCACTCCAGCCTGGGCGACAGAGTGAGACTCCGACTCAAAAAAAAAGAAAAGAAAAGAAAATCAATTAATGTAATTCATCACATCAACAGGCAAAAACCAAAACATTACATTATCATATCAATAGACAAAGAAAAAGCATTGCCAAAACCTAACACCCATTCATGATAAAAAAAACTCCTAGAAAACAAGGAATAAAGGGGAATCTCCTCATCTTGGTAAAGAATATCTATAAAAAACTTACAATTAATATCATAGTTAGTAGTAAAAAACTAGAAGCTTTGCCACAAAGATCAGGAACTAGGCAGTAATATTCCCTCTCACCACTCCTTTTCAACATCATACTGAAAATCCTAGCTAATGAAATAAGACAAGAAAAGGAAATAAAAGGTATACTAATTGGCAAGGGAGAAATAAAATTTGCAGAGAAAATGATCATCTATGTAGAAAATTTGAAAAACAAAAACAAAATCTCTGGAACTAATAAACAATTACAGCAGGGTTGCAAAATACAAGGTTAACATACAAAATCCAATCACATTCCTATACATCAGCAATGAACAAGTGGTACTTAAAATTAAAAGCAAAATACCATTTACATTAGCAACCCCAAATTAGAAATACTTTGGTATAAATCTAACAAAATATGAATTAGATCTATGTAAGGAAAACTACAAAACTCTGATGAATTAAATCAAAGGACTAAATAGATATTCCTTGTTCATGGCTACTCAATTTTATCAAGATGTCAGTCTTCCTAACTTGATCTACAAATTCAGTGCAATCTCAATCAAAATTAGTAAGTTATTTTTGTGGCTATCGGTAAACTGTTCTAAAGGTTATATGGAGAGGCAAAAGACCCAGAATAGCAAACACAATATTGAAGGAGAAGAAAGAACAAAGTTGGAGGACTAAAACTACCCAACTTCATGGCTCACTATAGAGCTTCAGTAATCAAGAGTGTGATATTAGAACAGATGAGTAACTCACTAGAACAAAACAGAGAGCCCAGAAATAGACCCACATAAATAAAGTCAATTGATCTTTGACAAGGGAGCAAAGACAGTACAGTGGAGAAAGTTAGTCTTTTCACGGAATGGTATTGGAACAACCAGATACCCACATGCCAAAAAATGACTCTTGATATAGACTTTACATCCTTAACAAGAATTAACTCAAAATGCATCACAGACTTGAATGAAAAATGCAAAAATATAAAATTCCTAGAAGGTAACACAGAAGAAAAACTAGACGACCTTGGGTCTGGTCATGATTATTTAGATACAAAACCAAAGGTACAATCCATGAAAAAAGAATTGATTAGCTGGACTTCATTAAAATTAAAAATTTGGCTCTGCAAAAGACATTGTCAAGAGAATGAGAAGATAACCATAGGCTGGAAGAAAATATTTGCAGAAGACATATCTAATAAAGGACTGTTATCCAAAATATACAAATAACTTTAAAAACTCAATAACAATAAACTACCCAATTTTAAAAATGGGCCAAAGACCTCAACAGATGCCTCACCAAAGAAGATATACAGATGGCAAGTAAGCATATGAAAAGATTCTCCAAATCATATGTCATCAGAGAAACACAAACTAAAACAAGATACCATTATATACCTATTAGAATGGCCAAAAATCTACAACACTGAAAACACCACATGCTGGAGCAGATGTTGAGCAACAGGAACTTTTATTCATTGCTGGTGGGAATGCAAAATGATAGAGCCACTTTGGAAGAAAGTTTGGTGGTTTCTTACTAAATTAAAAATGCAATAAGATCCAGGAGTCACACTCTGTGGTAATTACCCAAAGAAGTTGAAAACTTATATCCACACAAAAACCTACACACAAATGTTTATATCAGCTTAATTCATAACTGCTAAAACTTGGAAGTACCTAAGATGTCCTTCAGTTGATAAATGAATTTTAAAAACCATGGTACAGCCAGACAATAAAACAGTACTTGATGCTAAAAAGAAGTGAGCAATCAAGCCATGATATGCAAGAAAACTTAAATATACATTACTAAGTGAAATAAGCCAATCTGAAAAGGCTACATTCTCTGATCTCATCTACAGGTATACATCAGAAATATTGCAGATTTGGCTCCAGACCACTGCAATAAAGCAAAATATTACCAAAGCAAGTTACACAAATTTTTTTGGTTTTCTAGTGCATATAAAAGTGATGTTTACACTATACTGAAGTCTATTAAGTGTACAATGATTATGTCTACACACACACACAATACCTTAATCTAAAAACACCTTATTGCTAAAAAATGCTAATAATCATCTGAGTCTTGGTGAGACAAAATTTTTTGCTGATGTAGGATCTTGTTTTGATGTTGATGGCTGCTAACTGATCAGGGTGGTGGCTGTTGAAGGTTGTGGTGGTTGTAGCAATTTCTTAAAACGTGACAACAAAGTTTACCATACCAATTGATTCTTCTTTTACCAAAATTTCTCCATAACATGTGATGCTGTTTGACAGCATTTTACCCACAGTATAACTTCTTGCAAAATTAGAAACAATCCTCTTAAACCCTGTCATTGCTTTATCAACTAAGCTGATATCATATTTTAAATCTGTTGTTTTCATTAAGTATCCCCACCAGGATTAGATTCCATCATAAGAAACCACTTTGCTCATCTTAACAGATGCGCTTCCAATGAAGAAACTCTTTATCCATTCAAGTTTGATAATAAGATTGCAGCAATTCAATACTATCTTCAGATTCCAAATCTAATTCTAGTTATCTTGCTATTCCCACCACATCTGCAGACACTTCCTCCACTGAAAGTCATCCATGAGAACTGGAATCAACTTCTTCCAAACGTCTGTTAATGCTGATATTTTTACTTCCTCCATGAATCACTAATATTCTTAATAGCATCTAGAATGGTGACTCCTTTCTAGAATGTTTTTAATTTATTTTGCCCAGATCCATCAGAGAAATCACTATTTAGATCAGCTATAGCCTTACAAAATGTATTTCTTTTTTTTTTATTTTTTTGAGTTGGAGTCTCACTCTGTCGCCCAGACTGGAGTGCCGTGGCCGCTCCCGGCCACCACAGCCTCGACATGCTGGGCTCCGGCGATCCTTCGCCTCAGCCTTCCAAGTAGCTGGAACTACAGGCGCGAGCTACCACGCCCGGCTAATTTTCTGATTTATTGTAGAGATGAGGTCTGGCCAAGTTGCCCAGGCGGGCCTCGAACCCGCGGGCTCAGGCAATCCACTCACCTCAGCCTCCCAAAGTGCCGGATTATAGGCTGAGCCACTGAGCCCGGCTCAAAATGTATTTCTTAAATAATAAGATTTGAAAGTAGAAATTACTCCTTGATCATCCATGGGCTGCAGAATAGATGTGTTAGCAGGCACGAATGCAACATTTAGCTCCTTGTCCATCTCCACAAAAGCTCTTGGGTGACCAATTACATTGCCAATGAGCAGTAATATTTTGAAAGAAATTTTTTTCTTAGCAACAGGTCTCAACAGTGGGCTTAAAAATATCTGCTGTAAAGCAGATGTGCTGTTATCCAGACTTTGTTGTTCCGTTTATAGAGCACAGGCAGGGCAGATTTAGCATAATTCTTAAGGGTCCTAGGATTTTCAGAATGGTAAATGAGCACTGGCTTCAACTGTCCTTTGAAGCTTTGAAGACAGACATTGACTCCTTTCTAGTTATGAAAGTCCTAGGCAGTATCTTCTTCCAAATTAAGGCTATTTAATCTACATTGAAAACCTGTTGTTTAGTGTAGCCTCTTTCATCTATCACTTACCTAGATTTTCTGGATAATTTGTAGCTTCTACTTTGGCACTTGCTGCTTCACCTTGCATTTTCATTTTATGGAGATGGTTTTTTTCCTTAAAGCTCTATAAATCAACCTCTGCTAGCTTCAGACTTTTCCTCTGCAGCTTCCTCATGTCTCTCAGCCTTCACAGAATTGAAGAGAGTCAGGTCCTTTCTCTGGAGTGGGTTATGCCTGAAGGAAATGTTGTGGTTGTTTGATGTTCTATCCAGGCAACTCAAACTTTCTCCATATCAGCAATTAGGCTGTTATGCCT
>CAUYQG010115411.1:0-13495 GCA_963574415.1 Tarsius wallacei | reverse complement strand
AGGTCTCACCAAGTTGCCCAAGCTGATCTCAAACCCATGGGCTCAGGCAGTCCTCTCACCTCAGCCTCCCAAAGTACTGGGATTATAGGCGTGAGTCACCGCACCAGGCCTGATAAACAGAATTTAAAACAAAAAACACATAATCATCTCAATAGAAAAAACATTTGATAAAAATCCAGCATTCCTTCATGATAAAAGCCCTCTACAAACTAGGCATAAAAGGAATGTAACTTAATAAGAGTTGAATACAACAAACCCATAGCTAACTTCATACTTAACAGGGAAAAGTTGAAAGCACTCCCCCTAAGAACAGAAACAAGACAAGGTTGCCCACTTTTATTACTCCTATTGAACAAAATACTGGAAGTCTCTGCTAGAACAATCAGGCAAGAGAAAGAAAAAAGGCATTCGCATTGGAAAAGAGGACGTCAAATTATCTTTGTTCACTGATGATACCCAGAAAATCCAAAAGACTCCTTCAAAAGACTCCTAGATTTGGCAAATGACTGAATAAATGTTCAGGGTACAAAATCAATGTACAAAAACTAGTAGCATCTCTATGCAACAAGAATTATTATGCTGAGAACCAAATCAAGAACTCACTCCCACATACAATAGCTAACAACAACAACAAAAATACCTAGGAATACATTTAACCAAGGAAGTGAAGGATCTCTACAAGGAGAACTACAAAACATGGACAAAAGAAATCATAGACAAATGAGAAAATATCCCATCTCGTGGATCGGAAGAATCAATATCACCAGTTGCTTTTTACCTATTATTACAGACCAGTATCATATGCTCAGTGTCTATAGTGGAAACAATGGTTTGTGGCTTATCTCATGATTTTTGGGAAGACCATAGGACTTAATATAAATTAAAGTACTTTGGCAGTACCATACAAATGCAAATGCTATTGATATTAATCTTTGTTATGTTATTAACTGGAAGTGCACAAGGCCTTTCTCCTCAAAGTGCATCTGTATTGTAACAGAAAACCTTGAACAGATTTCTAGTTGTGAAATATCAGGCACTTTCTTGCTAATCCGTGCTTTCTTACTCAATGTTCCTATTTCCTAGTAGCTGTATGTCAATAATTTCCATAGGGGCCATCACAGGAGGACCAGAGTATGAGGTATCATTTGAATATGTAGTGAGGATTGGGAGGAATATGCCATCATGAGTTGGTTACGTCAATGAGATTCAAGCAAATTCAGAGACAGGGAAGAAATGAAAAGAGAGAGGAAAGGAGAGAGGCTGAGAGGTTGAGTAGGGAAGAGGTAGGGATGCAATGTCACCCACACCAAGCGTGGCATGTCTCTGGCAACACAAGTGAACATCAACTAATCCAATTGGATTATTTCCGCCAAAGAAAAAGTTTATAGCAAATTGGAGGAAAATAAAATGAAGGTAGTAATTCAAAGTTTGTGGACTCTTTCAATGCAGGGGAAACCTACCTTTGTCATTTACATGGAATCTAGGTGAGTTCTAAATTAAACTTCTTATCCTTTGTGGACCAAGAGTTTGAAGGGAAACCTGCTATGACAAACAGAAATCTTACCTCTTAGAATGTAGTGTTATAGAAAAGGCATCAGTTGTGGAACCAAGTAAATCTAGATTAAAATTTTTGCTTTGCCACTTATTTCTAATATGACTATGGTAAAATCTCTATGAGTTTTTTTTTTTTTTGAGAAATAATTTCTATAGCAAGTGTTTGTTACAAAGGCTATGTCCAACAATATGACAATTAGGACAGTTAGATTGCCTAGCACATAGTAGGTATTCAATAAATTATTATTACATAGACCAAGTATTTATTTTCTGTAATGATGTAGTGATTGACATGCCCATTTCTGGACAACAAAGAAAGTCTTCAAAGCTCGAACACAAACAATCTGATCAACTTGTACTTTTATAAAAACCTCATCTTGAACCATCCAGTCTTGTGCCATCCATGGTACTCTAAGAACCCACATATTCTGTTGCCCTGGCTTTTCACATGGCTGATTCATCTTCTTTAGTGCTAGGGTTTAAAGAGCATCACCCCCTCTTGGGAAAGGCATGTTGTTCCTGACTATCCCATCCAAAGTGAATGCTCCAGCTAACCCTATCATTGGGTATGCCGTCACGTTCTTGGTTTTTGTCTTCCTTTCAATGAAAGCATATGCCCCAAGAGGAAAGAGCTTGTCTGATTCATTGTGGTTGTGGCATGTGATACCACACACACGTGATGTGTTCGATGAATGGCTATTGGAAAGACGGTAAGGAAGAAAGCATGGCTGCCTGAATGATTAGGAGACACTTTAACACTAGCAACCCTCACATCCCACAGTCAGAGCTGCATCCTGAGATGCAGGTGCCCCTGAGAGAATCAGCAGTTGACTGAAATGTGTTCTGGCATGTAAAGGACTCCTAGGAGATCCCTGCACAGGAAAGAGCCTCTGGAGAAGGAGGGCTGGAAAATGAGGGCAGGGAAAGAGCTTGTCTGGCTGTCACCTGGGCACTGGGAAACAGGTGTACATGTGGGTTGAGAAGACACCCTCCCCAGCCCAACCTGTCTACCCAGAAACCAATTTGCATGCATTAGCTGCATCCATCTTCCTTTCCATCAGTGGTTGTGGGGAAAGGAGAAAATACCTTTCAAGACCAGACATGAATCTTGCTGTAAACAAGCAGTACTCTGCCTTGTTGTGTGGGTTTTAACCCTTCATAATACCCTAAGGGCAAACTGAAATGCTGAAGCGTCCTGCCATAAAGCTTCCATGCTAGGCTGGGGAAACCCTAGCCATAAGATAAACTAATAAAAAAGCTATTAAGAGCCACTTTTCTCCCAAGAAGAGGCATGTAAAGCCCACATGATTTGTTTGCCAGACCGCCCTCTCCATTCCCTTAATACCGCCTTTCCTCTCGCCCCCTCTTCCTTTCTCTCCCTGTCCCTCTCCTCTTCCTCCCTTCTTCCTCCTTCCTTCTCACTTTCTCTGTGTCCTTCTCTCTCCTCTCTGTCTCCTCTCCTCCTTCCCTCGTCTCCTTCTCTTTCTTCCTTCTCCTCTCTGTCCTCCCCCTTCCCCCAGCAGGATCAGTGAGGATCTGGGGGAGCAACTTTAACGACAAGGACCTGGTGGGGAAGACATGTGTTTCATACTAGGTGAAGACAGAGAAAGAAAGGGACCTGAAACGTAAGAAGCACCTGCTGTGTGCCAGGCACTGTGCCCAGGACACCTATATGGGCAGTATTCTTTCCTTTAACCATCCTAACAAGCCACATGGCTGTCATTATTCTCTCCTCCATTGATTCAGTGTGAGAGTCAGCAGTTAGCATACCTGGAATCACACAGCTGAGTGATAGGACAGTTGTCAGATTTCACCATCCACACTAGTTAACTATTCTGAATTTTACTCAAACTGAGGAATATTTTCTTACAAATGTATATGGCACAGTCTTTCACTCATTAGTGTCATTTCCTCTGGAAGTCATTAAAGATGTACATAAAGAATTAACAATGAAACTGTTGATGGCAGTGTTGTTTTTGACAGAAAAAAAAATGACTTAAATGTCCAATAACAGGAGTTGGTTTAATAAATTATAAAATATCCATGCAGTGGAAGACTCATAGACATTAAAAATGATACTGCGGTTGTTTATTGCCATAAAAACATGTTGGTGATTTATTATTTAAACAAGAAAAAAACAGTGTATGTAAAATATTATTTTGGCAAATAAAAACACAGGCAAATATATGCATATAAAATTCAAGAGAATATAAAAAGCTTATCTTTGAATACAATTATAGGTAATTTTTATCTTCTTTTGCTTCTCTGTATTTTAAAATATTTTTCTGCAATGAGTTTCCATCTCTTGAGCACTTTGTTTTAGTTTTTTTCTTTACAAGAGTAATTTTTAGAATAATTAGAAAGCTGCTTTCTAAAACATTTTGCTTGAGGGCCCAGAATTTGGAAACGTCTCTATTCTCTTTTAGCCACTACTGAACAGAGAAATAAAAATCCTAGCCAACAGCTCACATTTGGCCAATATTGTTTCTTTTTATAATTATATTGTCAATCGCTGATTAAAATGAAGGGCCTGAAAACAGAAAATGTGTCCCTTTTTCCCTTTTTAATCCATGTCTGTATGTAGTAGTCAATGAATATTCATGGTTGTTTGATTTCTTCACTTTACCACTTTGGTTCTTTTTCTTTTCTTTTCCCCTTATTTTACATCAGAAGCCTTTTATTTTGACTCTTTTAAATTATAGTTTGTGAAAATTTTAAAAATTCAGACAAGATCAAAACCTTTTTTTAATGAATAAAATTAGGGTTTATTAAGTGAATCAGGATGAGGTGGGAGAGGTATATTTAATCTACTCGAGGAAACACTTCTGAACTCTGTACAACATCCTTTTGTGCCCAGTTAATTAATGGACTGGTTACAAATGATTATAATTCACTGACTTGATTTGGCAGAATTTCTTCCTGGCACACTGTTTCTATTAATTTGTATTACTTGTCAGTATTGTAAGTAACACATCTTTTCCTTACAAATAGCAAGGATATACACTATTCAGAACTAGTTCAATAATTGAAGTGGGTCTTCATACTCTTACTTCTAATCTTCAGATTTCACTATGTTTGGGAATCCACTATAGCCCTCTTTAAAATAAACACATGCTTTTAAAAAATACAAAAGTGTTTTTGTCACTAAAAAAAAATACAGCAATAACACATGGGACAAGAATTGATGAATTAATTTTGCTCAATGAATAAAAGAGTAATGCAAACAACATCAAAGTGAGTAAATGTAAAAAGTGAACGTCCACACCTCAGCCCACCTCTCCAGTCTCCATGCACATGCATAGACAGTTTCTGCTCCTGTACTATGTTTGAAGTTGCATCTGCAAGGCCTGGGCTGGGCTTCCTCCCTCATTCAGTTTAAAGTGTCTTAATGCTCTTCTGATCTCTAATAGCACAGCTTCAGCGTCTTTATAGCCCCTTTGTACCAACATGCCAATTTGATTGAGTTGGTGATTTTCCAGTTTTGCAATGTTTTTGTTTTTTGTTTTGTTTGCTAAAAGCAAACTCTTCAGTAATCTTTAATAGCATGCCTATTGGATCATTTTTTTCCTTCACTAAATAAAACAGGTATAGAATGAAGGTAAGAATTGAAACTGTTCTACCAGAGTTGTACTGTCCAACAAAGCAGCCAGTTACACGTATAGCTATTTAAGTTTAAATAATAGAGAGGAAGGAAGGAAGGAAGGGTTGAAAAACTACCTATGGGGGTACCATGGTCACTATTTGGATGATAGGTTCAATAGAAGCCCAAACCCACCATCACGCAATACACCCTTGTAACATACCTGCATGTGTACCCCCTGAACTTACAATTTTAATAAATAAAATAATAAAAAAAGAAATGAAGATCCAAAAATTGAGAAAAAACTGTATTTTTGTGGAGAGTTGTTCAAAAGTATGATTAGAGGACCAAATAATGTGCTCTAAAGCGAATAAACTGGAGGGAGCTTGGAAAAAATAAATTTAAATAGTATTTAAAGTCTAGTTCCTCAGTTGTACCAGTCACATTTCAAGAGCTTGATCACCACAGGTGGCTAGTGGCTACTAGATGGAGAATATTTCTATAACTGCAGAAAGTTCTACAGGACAGTGTTGCTCTAGGGTCTAATATGAAACAAAAATTACAAAACCATTAGTAAAATACCTCCCTCACACTATATAAAGTTTGGGCTACGGACATCATAAAAGTTGTGCAATAGATATGGTACAAAAAATATAGTATATCCGGAAGAAGGACAAAAATATATCCCAGGAAAAATGCAAATCTAAACCACAATACAAGTCATCTTACCCTAGTTAGAATGGCTAACTAATAAAAAAATAAAAATAACAAAGGATGGTGGTGATACAGAGAAAAGGAGACTCTTACACACTTTTGGTGGGAATGTACTATGGAAGACAGAATGCAGGTTTCTCAAAAAATGAAAAGTAGAGCTACCATATGACCCCAGCACATCCACCCCAAGATATTTATCCAAAGGAAAGGAAACCAGTATGCCATGCTCCCTTACGTTTATTGCAGCACTATTCATAATAGCCAAGATATGGAATCAACCCATCCACAGATGAATAGATTTTTGAAATGTGGTATATGTACACAATGGAAGACTATTCTGCCATAAAAAAGAATGGAATCCTGTTATTTGCAGCAACATGAATGGAACTGATGTCCATTATGCAATAATTAACATAAGAAATAAACCAAGCACATAAAGACAAATAGCACATGTTCAAAAGTTGATCTCACGAAATAGAGTAGAATGACAGACACCAGAAGCTGGGAAGGATGTGTGGATGGGAGGGGGGACTAAGAGAGGCTGGCTAGTGGGTACACACATAGAGGTAGGAGAAATTTACTTCTAGTGTCCGGTAGTACCGTAGGATAACCATGTTAACAACAATATATTGTATATTTCAAAACAGACAGAAGAGAAAATTTGAAATGATCCTAATGCAAAGAAATGATAAATGTTCTAGGCGATGGAGAGCCTAAAAACCCTGATTTGATCATTACACATTGTATGCTTGTATCAAAATATCACATGTATCCCAGAAATATGTACAAATATGTATTACTAAAAATTAAAATTAAAGATATATAGATATATTCCAGACACCTTCTATTTGATATATAGATATATAGATATATTCCAGGCACCTTCCATTCTGGTTACTGCTGTTACAGAACAAGTCACTTCAAAACTTAGTACCTTAAAGCAACAACAATCACTTCATTATCTCTTCTGGTTCTGGGAACTGGACTGAGCGAGCCAGTCCTTGCCAGGTTCTCTGTGCTGTTGTAAGTGATGGCTGAGGCTGGAAGTGACTCAAAGGCTTCTTCCCTTCAGAGTCTGGCGCTTGATGTGGCTGTCAGCTGGGACCTCAGTAGGGCCCTCTCCTAAAGGAAGCAGTAACCCCTCTCATGACCTGGCATGGGAAGTACATTCACCATAACACACACAGAAGCCTTGGGCCTCCCCAATTCAAGAGGAGGGAACACAAACAGTGGCGGGCCCAGGATAGGAAATTGTGGGAACTATCCACTGTGGCTTGTTCTCAGGGACAGGCCAAGTGTCCATCTTCTCATAGCTGCCTTCCTGGTCACTGGTCCTTACTGCAGATGGAGTTCCAATTAGGGATTAATTATGGTAAAGGAAAACCCCAATGGCATAACTTCTGCGTGCTTCCTCCAGTCAAAGCAAGAATGCTAACTCATACCATGGATCCCTTTGGCATCAGAATAATGCTTTCAAATGCATAAAAATATAAGATTACAAAGGAAACTAGTTGTCTAGAAAAACACCGCCAGGCTCAGTGGCTCAGCCTGTAATCCCGCGCTTTGGGAGGCTGAGGTGAGTGGATTGCCTGAGCCCGCGGGTTCAAGACCCACCTGGGCAACTTGGTGAGACCTCATCTCTGCAATAAATCAAAAATTGGCCTGGCGTGGTAGTGCGCGCCTGTAGTCCCAGCTACTTGGAAGGCTGAGCGGAAGGGTCGCCGGAGCCCAGCAGGTTGAGGCTGCGGTGGCCGGGAGCAGCCACTGCTCTCCAGTCTGGGAGACAGAGACTCCAACTCAAAAAAAAAAAAAAAGAAAAGAAAAGAAAACCACCAAACTACTTAGTAAAATTATAATTTAGTAGTTATAAAATTAGGTAGGAATTTCTAGGAGCAGATTTCATAAGCACTGTAATTTCAGTATGAGTATAATGAGTATGAATGACATTTCGAGATACCCGCAACAATTATAATGTGATATGAAAAGATATATGATTTCTATTGATGACAAATTCATAAATACTGCTAATACTGTTGTGATTTGTTGCCCATAGGCATATTTAAAGGAAATGCTGAATTTCAGTTAAAAGCTAGTGAAAACAAAAACGTGGCTTTTTTTGTTTGTCTGTTTCTCATCCAGGTGTGCAAATCTCTGAATCTGCTTGGCTTAGGAGCCTGGGACCTATAGGTGCAGGAGACTTTTGTGTAGCTTAGCAACTAGAAGAGCTTTGAGAAAGAATAAGGGGAGGTATGGACTGGACGCAGATGGGTAGAGGTCAGGAAGGCAGGAGTCAAACTGCTCAGGGTAAGACAGCTACAGGGATCTGGATGGTGAGGAGAAGGTTCTGGAAGGACAGAAAGATAGAGACCACAGTCAAAGGAGAGGCCTGAGGAAATTCCCTCTGGCTAGAAGAACCAAGGAAACTTTAGGCTTCATTGGGATTCCTGATACTTGATTTTGCCCCACCAATTTTCCCTAACCAATGGCCTGAACTTACTAATTGTGGCCACACCACGAGCTACTTCCCTTTTTCTGCTGGTCTAGACTTTCTTCCAGCACATGCAAGCAGAGTTTCTGCCATGGCACCTTCCTGAGCCAATTGGTCCAGTTCCTTCTGGGAGGACTTGAGGGATCTAATTAACAATACCGCTCTCCCCTGTGCCCAAATTCTAAATCAAACGAGAGAGCCAGGAATGAGAGACTGGATAGCAAAACATCTGTTTTATTGCTTCTAGAATCTGGATTGGAGAGTGCGGCTCAGATGTGGGCTTCCTGCTTCTCTCCGTCTCTCCCACCACCCATACACCCCATTCTAAAGCTGGAAACCAGTAGGGGAAAGTTAAAGTCTGTGGAGCAGACAGTCTTATTCGGGACCGCTGCCTGGCCCTGGCCTAGGGAAGGAGGGTGGCTGGCAAGAGGGCAGAGCAAGGCACACACGTGCGCACACACATACACACACACACAAACACACACACAAACTTGCCTTTCATATTCTTGTTAGGTTCATTTCTCCTGATCTAGGCTCAACAGCTGTCATCTACCAAGCAGATAATTCACTCCACCTCCAGTGGGAGAAGTGGCAAGAGGCCAGGAGCGCTCAGGGAAAACTCTTAACGGAAACTGAGGGTTGGAGAAGTCTCCCCCTTCAGCACCCACATTCTACACTGTCCTACCCCGGGCATAAATAATTATAATTAATAATATTACTATTCATTATTATTATTAAGAGGAGGAGGATCAAGACATCTTCTTACCGTGTAATAGGAGCTAGGCTAAAATTTTTTAAATATCTCATCTCGTTTAATCCTCCCAAAACCCCTCTGTCGTAGGGGGTTGAATTACATGAAACTGTCGATTTTGGCCATTTTGATTTACTAAAATAGCAATTTTGAAGCCTTTGACCTAACGGTTCCCCCATTTCACAGGTGAGGTCACTGATTTATGGAAGTTAAGCAACATGCCGAGGACCTCACAGCCAGTAAGTGACTCACCTGGAAATTTAAGTCAGGCCTGACTCCAAAGCCTGTGGTCTGAACTGCCACAGTGGCTGTAGGTGCCTGAGGCAGCCAGAAACTCACCTGGGCAACTGGAAGACTCATTTCACAACACGGCAAACAACCACCTTCTCTCTTTCAGACCTGTGCCAGCGAGGAAGAATAAAGAGATAAATAATATACAGGATCTGCCTCCAGTGGCGCCTTGTATATAGTACAGCAGGTGCTCCGGAAATATATTTTTGACAAGCTAACTACTGAAGCTCACCTTCTTACACTCAAAGCACGAGGAAGTCCTGCTTGCTTGCGAGAAGCCTTCAAGCTAGCAACATCTAGCCCTTTACAGTTTACAAAGCTCATGTGCTCACATTCCCAGAATTGGCTTGCTTCTCTGTCAAGTACCTGATTAAGGACTGAAACTGACAATTTAGCCTGCTTCTCAAGCTACGAATCTCTACTGCTCAGAATCACGTCTGTTTACAATAGACATCAGGGCCAAATGGCCAACATGGTGGCTCACACCTGTAATCCCAGCACATTAGGAGGCCAAGGCAGGAAAATTGCTTGAATCCTGGAATTTGAGACCAGCCTGGGCAACATAGCAGATCTCATCTCTACAAAAAAAATAAAAAATAAAAAAATATTAGCCAGGTATGGTAGCGTGTACCCGTAGTCTCCACTATTTAGGAGGCTGAGGCAGAAGGATGGCCCAAATCCAGGAGGTTGAGGTTGCAGTTAACCATGATCATGCCACTGTTCTCCATCCTGGGCAACAGTGTGAGGCCCTGACTCAGAAAAGGAAGGAACGAAGGATAAGAGGGAGAGAAGCAGGGAGGGAGGCAGGGAGGGAAGGGGGAGGAAGGAAGGAAGGAAGGAAGGAAGGAAGGAAGGAAGATCTGAATCAGAGTGGGAGTAGCCTTGGCCAATTTAGAGAGATGCTAGCGATTCAGAGGATGGGCAATTTCAGTTTCCTTTTTGCATTTTTTTTTCTGAGCATAAATTCACCTGGGGTTCTCACCTTCATCTCAAATCATTTTGGGAAAACTGACCCATGGCTGCACCTCTGCACCCCAGGTTGGGGAGGCTGTATTTGCAGCACGTCAGCCCTTCCCCCTAATTCCCCAGCACTGAAGTCTGGCCAGGGATCACCCCAGCCCGGCAATTCCGCCTCCTAGACACACCTTCCACATCCATCCACTTCTATTGCTGCTGCTGCCATGGTCCAAACTCAGACAGTAATCTCTTCCCCAGATTATTGCTCTGTTAAAAATAAAACTCCTGCCGGGTGCAGTGACTCACGCCTATAATCCCAGCACTTTGGAAAGCGAAGGCCAAAGGATTGCCTGAGCCCAGCAGGTTGAGGCTGTGGTGGCCATGAGCGTGCCATTGCATTCCAGCCTGGGTAGCAGAGTAAGACTCCAACTCAAAAAATAAAATAAAATAAAATAAAATTCTGGTTGTGTCATTATACCACTTCAGATGCTTCAAAATGGTTTCTTGCTGACCCTAGAGTAAGATCCAGCCTTCCCTCCACACTAGGGGCTCTGGCCACACAGGACTTCTCTTACGTCTCAAATACATCACTCTCCAGAGAACTTCCATGCACTATGTTCATCAGTCTGGAACATCACTCATCTTTGCCTTATTTCTTCAGAGACTTTCCCAGATCTTTCGTGGGCTCCTATATTACCCTCCACTTCCTCCATCCTAATACTTTTCACACTCCATTGTATTTTCTTTTTCTCCCACAAGATGTGCCTCAATCACAGTAGAGTTGAATGAATAGATGAATAGATGAGCAAATAAAAGAGGAAATTAAAGTCCCATGCTCCAGAGGATTTAAAGTATTCAAAATATGTTGGTTCTGCACAGTGGCTCAGGCCTGTAATACCAACACTTTGGGAGGCTGAAGCTGGAGAATCACTTGAGGCCAGGAGTCTAAGACCAGCCTGGACAACATAGCGAGACTCCATCTTCACAAAAAATTTTAAAAAATAATTAGCTGGGCATAGTAGAGTATACCTTCAGTCCTAGCTGTTTGGAGGCTGAAGCAGGAGGGTCACTTGAGCCCAGGAATTTGAGGCTGCAGTGAGCTATGACACCATAGTACTCCAACCTGGGCAAACAGAACAAGAGTCTGTCTCTAAAAAAAAAAAAAGAAGCCGGGCTTGGTGGCTCAGCCTGTAATCCCGCGCCTTTGGGAGGCTGAGGCGAGTGGATTGCCTGAGCCCGCGGGTTCGAGACCCGCCTGGGCAAGCGAGACCTCATCTCTACAATACATCAAAAAATTAGCCGGGCGTGGTAGCGCGCACCTGTAGTTCCAGCTACTTGGAAGGCTGAGGCGGAAGGATCGCTGGAGCCCAGCAGGTCGAGGCTGTGGTGGCCGGGAGCGGCCACTGCACTCCAGTCTGGGCGATCCAGTGAGACTCCAACTCAAAAAAAAAAAAAAAAAGAAGAGAAAACAAAAAGAAAAGAAAAAAAAGAAAGAAAAGAAAAATAGTAGTCAGTTATAGACCTGAGAGAACTTTAGTTCTAGTTCTGCTATGGGAGACAGACATACAGACCCCACATATGTTCAAATGGCACACATATATCTAGGTAGACCCCAAGCCTTATGGAAGCCTCAGCAACTGGGGCCACAGTGTGTCAGAGGAGGATTCCCATAAGCCCAGTCATGGCCATAAATTAGGATTCACTCTTCATCCCATCCAACAACGCAAGGTCTAAGTCCCATCAAAATGACTTCTTGATGTGCTTTTATTATGCATCTCAAAAATGATGCAAAGGAGTTTTTCCCAGACTCGAAATGGACAGAGAACTCAATTTCTTGGCTGCCTGCATGAACCCTGGATGGGAGCAGGGTCTTTTAAGGTCAGTTTTGCTTTAACAATTGCTGCTGTCTCCTCAAGGGCAGAGGCCAGGATGACTTGTAAGCCCTGTGGGGACCTGCACTGCCTACCCAGTGGAGACCAGGGGATGGAAGCAATGGTTGCTCACTCCAAAGAATCTGAACTTTGGGAGTTTAAAGCCAAATCACTAAAAGCTATGAGTGCAAATATTTATGACTTTCAGAACAATAGTGCTTTTAAAATCTGTATTTAATTTTTATTTAACTAAATCTAGGATATGCATTTCATGGAAATTTACACAGCCAGTTCTCATAAGAAATGACCTCCATAGCCTAAAAATATGAATGCTATAGATTTGTTGAAACCAAATAGAGCATTTCCAAGGTGAAGACATACCATCAAAGGCCCCAAAGTCTCATATCTTATGCTTGATGTCACAGAAGGAGAGAAACATCAGTGAGATGGAGTCCCAAACCACTGAGTGTTGTAGGAAGATAATAAACATACTGTGTGCATGAATCCATACTTGGCCTTGTTCCACAAAGCCTCAAGGGGGGCTATTGGAAACATGTAAATGAAAATAGTAAGACACATAACAATGCTAAAACATAAGAATCAGGGAAACTACACAATAGAATGCAATGTCAAGTTTCAGGATTTGAAGGGGAATAGAACATATTTTTGAAGCTAAAAAGCCTCATGCATTATTATTGATGAGCTGCAAATTTAGCTTTGCACTTCCTAGTTCTCTAAATGAAAAAGGAATGTAACTAGTGATATTCAACATGGTGCCACAAGCTGTGTTACCAAGATGCCAAGGGTTTGGTTGAGGTCCTGTTGCTTTCTACACAGAAAGCCAATCATTGAGACAAGGAGTATTGCCAGAGAAGGCTTTTGGGGGGTGATATTAGCCAAGAAGAAAGGGAGATTCTGTCTCAAATCTATCTCTTTGTCCCACCAAAGTTAGGGGGCCATAAAATGGGGAATGAACGTAGAAAACAAGAATTAGGGAGGAGTAAAAAAGAGGAGTCAGTAAAAGGAGTTGGGAAAGGCTGTGGCATCTCATCATCTGATGCTGTGTTGTGATGAGTTTCAGTTCCTTGATACCATAGCCCTGAGGTTCAGTTTCTTAAGAGAGGGACTCAGAGCCGGGCTCGGTGGCTCAGCCTGTAATCCCGTGCTTTGGGAGGCTGAGGTGAGTGGATTGCCTGAACCCGCGGGTTCGAGACCCGCCAGGGCAACTTGGTGAGACCTCATCTCTACAGTAAATCAAAAAATTAGCCAGGCATGGTAGCGTGCGCCTG
>CAUYQG010115409.1:0-14546 GCA_963574415.1 Tarsius wallacei | reverse complement strand
ATTATGAATAAGCTAAGTTTATAAGGACAATTATTCATTAGGGAAATTTAAATGAAATTTAAAATGAAATGTCTGCGTGCTTTTTATAATAGCTAAAATTAAAAATATATTTTAAAATCTATTAAAAATATTTGGAAGAATTGAAACTCTGAAACACTCTTAGGAGGGAGAAATCTTAATTAGTACAACCACTTTCGAATAGTGTTGAGATGTAATTAATTAAGTTGAATTTATCACACCAAAATGCAGGAATTCCATTCTTAGCAATAAATCCAAAATGCATAAAAATCTTTACTAGAAGGCATACATCTATTTTCATTGCAAAATTATTCAAAATTTCCCAAACTGGAAGCACGCCAAATGTCCCTGCATTACAAAATGTATAAATACATTATTGCATATTCTTACATTATTTTAAATTCAAAGACAAATTTATTAAATTCAAAAGCAAATAAAATTAATCTATGTTGATAAAGGTCAAATAGTGCTTACCTTTTGGGAGGACTATTAATGACTGAGGAGAGGCAGGAGGGAGATATCTGAGGCACTGTTAAAATTCTCTATAATTCTGCGTTGTGGTAATGTAAGACATGTGAATTTGTTAGAATTACATTGGACTTTATATTTAAGATTTGTATATTCAAACTATATATTTCCAGTTTAACTTTGCCATTTATTCCAAAGTTAAACTAAAGTTAGAGCTATGAACCATCAAATTTTACATACCAAACATTTTTAAGATAGAACGTGATCTGCTGGGTAGAAACTCTCAGATATATGAATTAAACTTTCTTTTTATGACAATGAGGCAAAAATAATTATCCAAATTCTGAAATGTTGGAATGCTCTTCTATTTTTGTTGTTATTGTCTTAATACCTGACTTGAAGCCATGACTTTAGAAGTGCCCTCTTCCTCAAATCTCCTGAAAACTTTTTGTAATTTAAAAATGTCTGACAGGCTTTTTCTTTCTATTTGGGACCATAAAACATGATTTTAAATTCAATGTATAGGCCAGGCTCAGTGACTCAGCCTGTAATCCCAGCACTTTGGGAGCCTTAAGCAAGTGGACTGCCTGAGCCTGCTGGTTCGAGACTAGCCAGGGCAACTTGATGAGAACTCATCTCTGCAATAAATCAATAATTAGCTGGGCATAGTAGTGCACACCTGTAGTTCTGGCTACTTGGAAGGCTGAGGCAGAAGGATCGCCAGAGCCCAGCAGGTCGACACTGGGATGGCCATGAGTGTGCCACCATATTTCAGCCTAGGTGAGGGAGTGAGACTCCAACTCAAAAAAAAAAAAAAATTCAGTGTATAGTATAATAAAACTTAGAATAATCGGTATTTTAATATAAACATTTCTTTGATGGAAGAAGCTCCCATTCAAAATGGTAAACTTTTTTGTACTTTTATAGATCCACACTATTTTATTAAATAATAGCATTAATTAACAAATAAGAATAAAGTAATCAATCATAATATAATTATTTAAATGTATTGATATTTTATTAAATATATTTGTGTGGGTTTCAATCAATTCTAAGAAATTATCAATTTTTAATTGTGAAATAGTAGAATTCAATACGGAGATTTTAAAATAAAGATGTATATATTAATTTAAAATATCGATTTGTCAATAAAACTTGATTTGATCATAATATTAAGTTTTATTAATGATATGTAGAAATAAAGTGACTCTGCAGCTGTGTCAATGTTGTTTTTAAATGTTTATGATAATACTGGAAGCTAGATAAAAGTCATTTGAATATAGAGGCTTCTCGTATGCTCTGAACCAAATGTATTTTTGGTCTACATTTTGTTTGAAGTAAACTTGCCTCATCTGTGTAGCTCTCTTAAGCCAGTTCTTTAAAGATAAATTCATTCTGGGATTGTTCTTTAAGTTCTTACCTTAAACAAACACACATTCATACACATATACACCCACAGCCATACCAAACTTTAAAATACACTATTTTCATCTCATCCCTCTACTTTTCTTGCTGACACAAAACAGTGACAACATAATCACACCTTGTCACTGATAGTCTTTCTGAGAGAGATAGTACTAACTTTTTTGTATTCCAAATGCTGAAGTTCACATATCAAGCTCTTTGTGTACTTTTCATTTGACTTAAGATAAAGATGAACACATCTTTCACTCTTCCATTCCATAGACCAGGGTGAGGAGATAAACATTTTGAAAATATCTTATGTCCAGGTGTCCTCAATTCCCAATCCCCTCCTTCTATGTTTCTGAAAATAAATAAATGAGAAAAAAAATCTAACAGTTCAATAGAAAATAAGCAAATCCTATCAGTGGTTAACTCATCCAGGAACAAACTCAAATTTCTAGAATCCATATTTTATCAATAAAATATAACCAGCCTCTTTAAATAATAAGACTATTTGCAGCCTAGTGTAGTATGGGTTGCATGAAATTGATCTGCATAAATACTATTGTAAGAAAATAATTTGATATTGCCTTAATACAAATGATTTTTTAAATATTTTTCAAGTTTGAAAATGAGTACATTCAACAACTATTGATTTCTAGGAACATATGCTTAAATATAATTCTTCATATCTGGAAAAGGTATATATGTGACTGTTTCAAGTATTTGTTACAAAACAAGGAAATAACTGATTGTCTTTCACTATCAAAGTGAGATAAATACACATATTAGAATAGCTATCATATGGATAACAGCATAAAATTATGACAGCAAAATGGATTTATTAACCAAGTTGTTCACAGTCTTGAAAATTTTAACTGGATTACTAAATCACAAACATGTTGTAATCAATTTTTTGCCAAATGACCCTTCCTCAGTGTGTTTATGTGTGTGTGTGACTGTGAATTTAGGAGAGGATGTTGGTCTATCTTTATCACTCTCCTTGCAAAAGTTTATGAAATCTATTTTTACAGACCCTCTTAAACACTATGTATTATCACGTCTATGAGTCGTTGTAACAGCAGAGTGTTTAAAGGATAAAAGAGTAAAAACAGTTACTACAACCAAGTGAAGGAAGTATGGAGAGTAATTTATTGGAGGGATGCAGCTGGGCCATGGTGATTTTGCAGGGAAGGAAAATATTTACTTACTCATTGTTCTGTTATTTTTTCCTTTAAATAAGTGTAAATTAAAAACTGGTTATATATGTCAGAAACTGAGCTTATTTAACCTGAAATAAATTTGTGGAAATCTCAAGGTGTGCCATTTGCTTTTTACTCAAACTGGTTGAAAGTAAGGAAATACAATCACATATAATAGGTTAATATTGTTTGGTTTAAATGCATTGATGTTCTAATTTTTAACGTTTACAATTATAAATATTATTATATAAGGCCTATATAAACACAAACTTTTAGGGAGCCTGAAACAAAAAAGGTTGGGAATGTAAGAATTTACTTAATCAGAATACTCAAGAGAGGTTAGATAAGAGTAAAACAAAAAAAAAAAACAGTGAATATAGAAGAGAGCATTACAAATGATCCTATTGAGAAAACTAGTCTGAGAGAATTAAGATGAATGGCTTATGCTTGAAAATAAGAGGATGTAAAATTGGTAAAATAAAGCAAGAAAATTTCCGTAGTATCTAAAACAGCAGGATTAAAAGTTTAAACACAATTAAAAATATTTTTTTAAGGCTGAAAAATGCCATGAATTAAATTGATTGAAGAACTGACTATACTCTGTTTAAAGGGGGCTCGTAAGAATTATCAAGGCAGCTTATTAAATGGATTCTGCTATGAAAATCATAATACAGATTGACATCAAATAGGCTTAGGTGGTGGTGATGGGATTACAGAAATCGAGCATAATTCCAGACTTATGAAAAGGCAAAATTTACTAAAATTCCCCTGAATATGGTCGATGCAGAAGAAGAAAGATCAAACATGAATATAGAATTTTGAATATTGACAACTGAAATAGGCATAATGTAATTTTTCTTATTCTGGGTTTAACTTGTAACATACCTCACAAATTTTACAACACATTAATTCCAGCTACAATTGAACATTTTCTTTGATCTTTTATTACATGTTTTAGAATTCCTCTTGCCTAAGGATATAAAAATTCAGGCAAGTTGTTGATTAAAATATTCTCATTAAAGAGCAACACATTTACATTTTATACAGCTAGCCTATGATATTTTGGTGTATAAAGAATCAACATGTAAAAGTAATGTTAAACCTAGGATTGCATTAAAAAAGCCTACCAATGTGTAGAACAGAGGCATTGAACAACTAGCACTGAACTGGCTTACAGAACCTGCACATCCATGCCAGTGTAGGCTGTCGAAATTTGAATCATAGCATCCAAATAGTTTAACTCTATGACATCTACTTGCGATCACACTAGAAAACCTCATTGAAGGCAAGATGACCAATATTATGTTGTCACAAAGTAACATCACCAATTATATGACTAAAAACTGCAGTCAAACAAGGTTTCTGATGTCCTTGCTACTGATGCTTATAGTCATTAATTGTTTCACTCCATTAGAGTAAGAACAGAATGATGCTCTGTGTTCAAATTAATACATAGAGATTAATTTATCTGGAGGAATGTAAACAAGTGAAATAGGCATAATGTAATTTTTGTATGATTTTCCCTTACTAAAATCATAACAGGAGTATTTTGTTTTGCTTGTATTAATTTCTAAGAGATAACTTCTTTCTTATTTCTATCTAAAAAGAAACAATGGTGTATGTTGCTAAAAATTAACTATTGTTCATGTTTGTTCAATGAAAAAAAATGTGGGATTAATTTTATTCCCGACCCCTAATTCTCATGGATATTAACTATTTATTAGTTTTAATGAAGACAGTTATAGTAATTGGTTACATACTTACAGAGTCTACTGAAACTATACATAGTTACTCCGGTTCAATATTTTTGGTTACGATAGCTTAATATTGAGAAACACTGACAGCATAGATGTTAAAATTAAAGACGCTTTAACTTTATAACCCAAGGTTAAAGCCCAGCAATACTGTATGGTCATGAGCAAATCACTAAACATCTCAAAACCCTAATATTTCATCTGTAAAATAAAAAAAAAATAACTGTACCTACAACAGAAGATTATTGTGAAAAATAAATTAATTTATAGTATAAATATAGGTATAGTTAGATATGATGGGGTACCCCCCTAAAAACTGGAATTATGTTTTGGAGGGCAGGCCTCTTGTAGTCTAGGCTTACCCCGTTAGGTTAGTGTTCACGGAACCCATCATCAGTGTACCAGCTTGAGTTGTTATGAGAGGCCATGTTAGGCTTCAGTGAATACTTTTTTGGAGATTATTTCAACATTTTGCTTATTTCATGTCGGGTGATTTACAACCTGTTCACACCATGTTGAGTATTCAGCAGCTTTTGGTCAGAAATGGCATAATCCCCGTACACTACACTCCTTATTCCCCCGATTTTGCCCCAAACTCCTTTTATTTGTTGTTGTTTTCCCAAATTAAAAAAAAAAAAAGGTCTCAAAGGGAAACCATTTGCCGATGTGGAAGAGATGAAACAAAACATGACAGAAATACAAAAATGAATCAGAACTGACAAATTCAAAACATAGTTGTAGTGCATGAAATGGAGAGTACTTTGAAGGTGACTGAAGTTTAAACATGTAAGAATAAATACATGATTTTTAATAAATAAATTCTGGGTTTTCTGAGTCCTCCCTCATATAAACATATATATGGTATTTAGAAAAAAATGACAGATAATTAATAAGCACTAATAGTACTAGTTAATTATTTAGGATGTTTTCTTTATGAAAACCAGTAGCATAATAATCATTGTCATCAAATTTTAATATCCAGATTTGTAGTCATTTTGATATTTTAGAGATTCCATTTCTTTCTCACTCTTGTTCTTTCCCTCTCTTCATTCCACATAACTTAAGTTCCTGCACATTATACAATAAGTATATAAATAAAATCTTCAATAGTGGGGTCTTGAAATTAAATGCTACTGGGGACAATGTAAGATATATTCACTATTATTGATTTTGGCTGGAAGTAAATAAATACATTGTGAAACAACTTGCCTTCATGTGTTCTTTTGTTTAACAAATCTAAGGATAATTCTAGAGGGAAAAAAAAAAACATTTAAAATACCTGACTAGCATCTTTTTTACCACCTGCATAGACCATCATCAAGGGTATTATAATTCGTTTGCAACCACTTGTTCCATATATATTTTGAACAAAAATCCAATAAGATTTTTGGCAATCTTGCAGATTAAACATATGCCCAATGACTCCAGATATACTGTGTAACAGATAGGAATCCAATGAAATGTACAGAACTTCAGTGAGAAAAAAATGTGCATATGGATATACAGGAAATGATTGCTGTACTATGCTAGGCTCTTTAATATCTTTCTTGAAGGTCGCCTGTGATAAATGCCTGATTTATAAACAAAATGAATAAGACACACTCCAATAACTGTAATAGACATGTACACATATGTATACATGCACATATTTATTTTCTACCTCTATGTTCATATATGTAAAGATATTGAGGCAGACAAGAGCTAATCTGAAAACTTAAGGAGATAATTTTAATTTTATTTTTTTTTTACCTATTTATTGTAGAGATGTGATCTTGCAAAGTTGCCCAGGCTGGTCTCAAACCCATGGGCTCAGGCAATCCTCTCACCTCGGCCTTCCAAAGTCCTGGGATTATGGATGTGAGTCACTGCACCTGACCAATTTTAATTTTTATGTGGCTTATAACTCGTATAACAGCATTACATGTGAATTTCATTTTATCAATAGACACATGGTCTTAAACAAGATAATTTTACAATTTTTTAAGAGAAATAATTTTCAGAAATAATATGTTTGGCAATAACATATTGCCACATTCAATATATTCAGTTTACTATAGATGTAGAGTGGTACTGTGAACATCTGCATTCACTTTTTACCCTCAAGAACTTTTAATTGCCAGGTATATATGTATTCCCTGAGAAGAGCTTCACTAGTTTGGTAATTTCATTCAGTTATGAGACAGTAATTGATTCCCAAGTCTGTATGTTAAATTACTAACTCATATAGAAAATGTAACGATATTTAAAAATGAAAGCAGCACTTCTATTTTCTAAGATTCTTAACATGGATAGGGCAGAAAAGAAGACATTAAAGTGCAATTTATATTAATATCCTAGCTCTATTTGCTTTGGGGACATATGTAATTATCTCTTTATCGTTGAAACAACATTGACTGGTCTATAAGACTTCCAAAGATTGTTTTGTTTAGAAGTATATCACATTTTATGCATATTTGCCAGTAGCTTATCAGTCACTTTTATTGTAGTAGTTTCATGTCGTGAAGTATACATTTTGGCAGAAGAGGATTTGTCTTTCATTACACAGTCAAAACCAATGAATGAAAAATCAATTTTAGCTTCTCTTTTTTCTCTGAGGCTGCATCACATACTAATATAAATTCTATAACTTATATGGAATTTATAATTTCCATTCACAACAAATATAATTTCCATTTACAATGAAACACACATTAACTGCAGTCACAGGTATCCTATGCGTATATAAATAAATTTTTGAAAATTTCAAAAATTATTGATTATGCACAAGTGAATAATTACTTAATATAACACCAATTTTGTAGGAATATTTATATGTTACATTCAAAGCTTCAAAATACAGCTGTCTAAAACATGGCAGAAATAGTCATGATGTTATATATTTTTTATTTATTTGATTCTATTATGACAATGAAATGAATTTTTCTATGATAAATTTCTTCATTTAAAATGTGTATGACTTTATCCTAACACATTTGATTTTCTAATTCCAGCTTTATTAGATGTATATATCACATACCATACAATTAAAGTGAACAATAAGATAGTTTTTAGTATATTCATAGAGTTCAACCATCAGCTGCAAAAAAGAAAAAGGTCATACACATTGCAAACCACTACTTATTCATTTTCAGCTTCCTGATCTCTTGTTTACGGCAACTATTAAGGAAATTTCTTTATTGATTTACCTATTCTAGACTTTTCATATATATGTAATACTACAAATTGTAGTCTATTGTGTTTTTTTCACTTAGCATAACATTTCCAAGCTTCATTTATGCCTCAGTATTTCATTCATTGGTATTGCTCAATAATATTCCATTGAATCACTTTTATTTTACTCTGTCAGTTGATGGATATTTAGACTGTTTGCACATTTTTGCTATTACAAATAATACTGCTATGAACATTTTTGTACAAGTTTTTGGGTGTATGTTGGTTTTATCTTGCATGTTTTCATTTCTCTTGGATATACAAGTAGCTGTGGAACTGCTGGAATATTGGGTATTACTTTTTGAGAAACTGCCCAACTGTCCAAAGTGACTGTACCACTTTGCATATTTACCAGCAGTGTAAGAGAATTTAAAATTATTCATGTTCATCTCCTTTGCAGAAATATCTATTCAGATTCCTTGCCCATTTTTTAAAATTGGGTTGTCTTTTATAGAATTGTAGGAGTTCTTTATTCCAAATACAGTACTCTTCTCAGATATATGATTTTCAAACATATTCTTCCATCTTTTTGGATTATCTCTTGCACTTTTTTATAGCTCAAAAGTTTAAAAATTTAACGAAATTCGAATTATCCACTTTCTTTTGGACAACTGAGCATTTGATATCTAAGAAAACTGCCTAAATCAAGATCACTATTATTTATTCTTATGTTTTCTTCCGAGAGTTTATAACTTTAGCTTTTTCCTGTAGTTCTATAAATCCATCTGATCTAATTTTTAAATTTATGTTAAAAAGGGGTCCAACTTCATTCTCTTGCCTATGTATATCTAGTTGTTCTGAAATTGGTCCAACTTCCCCAAAGAACTAACGGTAACAGGTTTTTAAAAAAATAAACATAGAAATTTACCCCTCTGGTCTTAAAACTTGAAACCTACACTAGTCTTATCTGATTTCCTTCTCTGGAAACTGACCCTGAGGCCCATAATATCAAGGAAGTGAAACTCACCAGATCACTGCATCCAGACGATGAGATACCAGACCGCTCCTTAATTCCTGTTCCCACAAATGAGTGAGAACATGTGATATTCGGTTCTTTGTTTCTGTGATAGATCACTAAGTATGATTGTCTCCAATTTGCTGCAATGTCCATAATTTTGTCCTTCTTTATGACTGCCTAATATTCCACTATGTATATGTACCACATTTTCTTTATCCAGTTCACTTTCTATAGGCAATACTATTGGTACCATGTTTTTTATGTTGTGAATAATGCTGCAATAAACATGCCTGTGTAGATGTAGAACAATTTAAATATTTGCTAACTGTATATCTGACAAAGGTCTAACATCCATAATCTACAAGGAACTCAAACAAACCAAAAGGAAAGAGTGAGCTTAAGATACGAATAGATAGTTCTCAAAAGAAGACATAAGTAAGGATGGCCATCATTAATAAATTAAAAAACAATAGATGCTGGCATGGGTGCAGAAAAAAGGGGATGCTTCTACAATGTTGGTGGGAATGCAAACTAGTCCAACTAGTCCAACTGGAAAATAATGAGGTGATTTCTAAAAGAACTACAACTTGACCTTCCATACGATCCAGCAATCCCCTTTCTGGGAATAATTGTTTTACAATTGTTTATAAAGATGAGATCTTGCTATGTTGCCTAGGCCGATCTCTAATTCCTAGGCTCAAGCAATCCTCCTGCTTCAGCCTGCCTACATGCTGGGATTACAGGTGTGAGCTACCATGCCTGGCCTATTATGCTATATGTTATTAAAATAAATTGCTAGTGTAAAAAAGTACAATTGAATTTTGACAGTATTCTTAGCAGTATTTTTGCGTTTCTTTCCCAGATCTCTCTGTTAATTTTCCGCTTCTGTTGGTTTCACACCCAGCTGCTAAAGCTCCACTAATTTCTGACTGATTGATCTAGAGCTACCAGGATTCTAGAGTTATGAACTCTCTCTTCACTGGCAGAATCTTGGTGCAACTGCTTGGAAAGTGGGTATGAGGACAATAACCTGATTTTCTCGTGATGTCTCCAAGTTAAAAGCAGAGATGTGGACAATATGTTAGTCCCTGGCCTTTTTTTATCTTCTAGTTGTGAAACTTCTGCCCTACAAGTGAGTTGGATGCAGGTGATTGGGACCAAGTACTCTCAGCCTGCAGTGCCTAGGTCAGAGCTTCTACTCCACAAGCGGGTGCTGGCTGCAGAAAAAGTGTGCTAGAACTCTTGTATGATCTTGCCTGAAACAGTGCTTCTTCTGCAAAGAGTTGGGGTAGATGAGAAATACTGGTGGTCTGCCTTTCCTGGAATAGCCCTGTACCAGAGGGTTAAGTGAAAGGGATCCTCAGTTTTTTCTTAGATGGAAACACCTGCTTTGGGGTGGATGTGGAAAAAACTGGTTCGGATTCAATGTCCCTGACTCTCATTGTTCTTGTAGATATTTAGTAGATTTGCTTGGGTAATTATTTCTATAATTGCTACATATTTCAAGGTCAATTTCTAAGTACTTAATACGGTCACTAAAAAAAAATACTTTTTACGGATTATGTGTGTTTTTCTGAGAGAATCCAAAGAGCTCTTCATTTCTCCATTGGGTAGTGCTCTCGTCTATAACTTGTTTTTGAAGAGCTTCCCACTTACAAATCTTACTTTCACCTTCCAACTGCCACAGCCTTAATCTTAGCTTTTATTTGAATAGGAATGAACATTAAATAAGTAAACGTATATTTATATTTAAGGTAAATAAAGGTATGGTAGGAGTTGTTGCTAAAATTATCTTCCTTCCACCAGCCCTTTTCTACTGCTTCTTTTTAAAAGCAACTACTTTTCTAACAGCTTCTCTTTGATTTTTAGCTATCCCTCATGTGGTTCTTGGGGAAAATGTGGGTTTTCTTCTTGCCCAAATAGAGCTTACAATTTTAAATCATAGCTTCAAAGGAGAAAAATGGACTCACTGAGTTAATGATGCAACAAAATTATTTTGTCTTAAATTTGTTTTTGTTAATCACTTTGTGTGTTTGCTTTTTCCATATACTTACCTTTGGTCTTATACTAAAAGATCTAGCGTTAGAACAAAAGATATGTTTTGTATATATTTGTATTTTTAAACTTTGGAAATAAGTATATTTTATAAGATTTTAAATATCCCTTTATATTTCATTCTCTCCAAACTCTGTTAGGTTCTTGATTCATCTTGGTTCATTATCCTATTAGTTTTTGAGAAACAACATGGAATAGTGGTTACAGCTATTGTGATAGATGTGTCCAATTGCTAACTCTATTTCTTATTGGTTTTTTGACCATGATACAGAATGTTAATCAGTCTATATTTCTGTTTTTCTCTCTGAAATGTGGTATGGTGATACTACCTATCTCACAGAGTTATTAAGATAATAAATTGAGTACATATGAGATACATATAAAGCAGTCTTATGCCATATACACTGTAAACACTCAATAGTATGTGTATTACGGTTCTTGTGTTTTGCTTATTCCATTTTCATATCCATTTTCCTTTAAATTGATTTCTTATATTTTTGCATTCATTATTGCCAAACTTTTCAGTCATAGAAACATTTGTTTTCACTTTTTAAAAACCCTTAACTTCTTGCTTATACTGCCTGTTCTTCAATAGACAAATGACTTTCTGAGTTATTTTCTACTTTCATTATACAAAAGTTGACATCATTGATCACCTTTTTTTCTTAAAACAATTAGATTCTTTAAACTATATGCCAGATCATGCTAAGAAATTTCTTTTAAAATTTCAAATTACACCTTCTTCATTACTTTGACTACAGGTAATGCTCCTTAAAAATGCCTTTATATAATTAGTACTATTGCTGACATTTTATATTCTGGGAGCTTTCTTATTTAGTGATTTAAGCATGCTAATACTTTCCTATTTAGTATTTTAAGAAGATCCAAAAACCAAATATCTAATTTCCTTACAAATGTTACTGATTATTATAAAGACCCAAAATCAGACACTGTGATGGAAAAGAAAGGAAAGACAGTAGGAAATGGGTGTTCTGAGACATTGTTGATACCTGTTTTAGCAGAAGCAAGTCATATGTTGAGAAAAAAATTTGATGGATTAAAATATCAGAATCAAAGCACTGATTAAGAAATAACCTGGTGGAAGAGAAAAAAATCAGTGTTGCAGGTTTCTGATTTGGGAGGAAAATAATATAAATTTAGATAAGTAGGTGGAGATAAAGTCTCTTGGTGATGGTTTGGAATTGATGAAGTGCTAATAATCAAAGTAGAGTTTTTAAATATAATATTTTTATTACTTACCTTATTAAAATTCATTATGTTTTTAAACCTGTTTTACTGACAAAGTAATGAAAAATTATACACTCAGAAACAATGTAAGTTTCCTGTCACTTTTGTTAGTGATGTCTAATAACAATGACCTTTTATGTAGTTAATGTCTATTATATAGCAGTAGCTATGCTGGGAGCCAAATTATGCTATTTGATTTAATCCCCAGAAAAAATAATTTTACTATAATAATTGTGTGAGTTGGTACCTGTCAATAAAACAGACTTATAACAAGAGACTGAGTTTTAGGATACAAGTCTAAAAAAGATATCCAGGTTTGTATTTTCTCCGTCCAATATGATACAAATTTCCTTGACATTAAAAGATACTTGATCAGTTTTTTGGTCCTTATCAGCCTTTTCTTGATCCTTGTTAATTTAATCCATTTTGTGTTGTTATAACAAAAATACCACAAACTGGGTAATTGATAAGAAACAGAAAAGTATTTTCTCCCCATTCTGGAGACGGGGAAGTCCAAGATCAAGGTGCTGGTGGGTTCATTGTCTGATGAGTTCCAGTCTGCCTTCAACATAGCAGTTTGAATGCTGCATTTTCTGAAGGGGAGAAATGCTAGATCTTCACATGACAGAAGGTGGAAGAGTCAAAAAAGGTGAACTAACTCCATCAAGCTCTTTGATAAGGACACCTATTTCCATTCATGAGGGAGGAAAACTCATGGCATGAACACTTCTTAAAGGCATTTTCAGTATTATTGTTGCAGGGATTTTCAACTACGCTGTCAGCTTAGATCCTCAAGTTCTTGTTTCCCAACCAAGAAAATTAAGGGACGTGGTCATCAAAGGATGAATGAAAGAGTAGTTTGTTAAACAACAGAAAGCTGTCAAGAAGAGAGGGGGCCCCAAATGGCTTACCCACAGTGTGGGAGTTCTTTGGGATTTTTTTTCTCCCTTCTGGGGGTATTTTTCTCATTTGCATCTTACCCACCCCTCAACCGCCTAGCTGATTACTGGTCCCAGCCTCTACTGAGCATGTGTGCCCTTGAACACAGTTACTCCATCTTGATTATTATCCATAAGTACCACAGAAAAGCCCACTGAGGGTGGTGGTAAAACCTCAAAGTTAGTGCTACTGATATTATAATAAGCTTAGGTCAAGTTATGACACTTAGTTAAGCTATTGCGCCTGCGTCCAAATGACAAAAAGTCCCTTTGATCAAAACATCCAGACTTAAGAGGATGTTCTTAACCACATTAACCATATTTTCAATTGCTAGTTATATAACAGGGATGGTGCAGGGACGTTTCCACCGGTATTACTTCTCCCCAAGCCCCTCCCTGTCTATCTGCTTATCTGGTTTCTGACTACCTCCTCTTTCACTATCACACTGCCAAAATCTGAATTTTGGAAGGGAAACATTCAAGTCATACCGGTGCTGTAGTAATAGATGCTTACCATAATTTAATTCCATACATCGCTCATGTCTGTCATGATGACATATGGAACTTTCTAAACTAAACTCTTCCATTCCTAGACTTTTCCATCTATGAAGACAATGAGATTCTATTGTTTATATTGAATAAATGTAAGCTGCATCCCAAGGTGGGCTCCAGACATTTCAATATTTTTCCAGAACCTCATTTCTACCTGCTAGTCTAGATTTCAAAGGAGAAGAGGAAGGGCTATAGGAGACAGCGTAATTTACAACTTCAGACATGAATGCATTCTGAGGTAGGTGTAATTGAGATGATGACAATAATATTTGTCATCCACATAAGGCCAAATAACCAACCAAGCAAGACCTTATGAACCAGCATATTAGTTTGGTTTCTTTGGCCAGAATAGTATGACACAACAAGACCACTCTTACCTATCTGTGGGCCACAAAGCAGGAATTTGACTCATCATGTCATGCACAGGTTAAAATGGAGTGGTCAGATAGAAAAACCTATTTCCTGCATATGAGAACAGAAAGTTCTCTTAGGCACCTCTATCAGTACCTTAACATCTCTTTTCTGTGTCAATCAGGGCTTCTTTAAAAGAGAACTTTAGGTATTAACCACCGGCTTTTGGTTTCTTATTTATTATTATTCTTTTTGTCTAGCCTACCCTTCACCAAGGTCTGCAACTATCCTCACAACCCCTATGGAGAGAGATAATGCAGTCACCCACGAGATAGCCATTATTTATTAAAAACAATGAACTCAAAAATAAGGTTTAACTTATCCAAGC
>CAUYQG010115407.1:0-20430 GCA_963574415.1 Tarsius wallacei | reverse complement strand
TTTTCCAGCTTCCTTCCATGACTTGTTAGGCTGTTAACTTGTGATCTTTCCATTTACTTCATGTGTGCTTGTAAAGACATGAATTCCTCTCTTACTACTGTTTTCGTGGCATCCCAGAGGTTTTGGTAAGATGTTTCTTCATTTTCATTTGTTTCAGGTACCTTGTAATCTCTGTTTTGATTTCATTTTTTTACCCAGGAGTTGCTTAGCATCATACTGTTTAGTGTCCATGTCTTTGTGGGTTTTGGGGGTACTTTGTTGGTGTTGATATTTATTTTTATTCCACTGTGGTCTGAGAAGATGCATGGCAAAATTTCAATCTTATGAAATTTGTTTATGCTTGATTTATGGTCAATGATGTAGTCGATCTTGGAGTACGTTCCATGTGGTGGTGAGTAGAATGTGTATTCTGTGGTCATTGGGTGGGGTGTTCTGAAAGTGTCAATTAAGTCCATTTGTTCAAGAGTCTCATTGAGGTTCCGGATCTCCTTGCTGATTTTTGTCTTGATGATCTATCCAGGGTTGTGAGTGGGGTATTAAAGTCCTTAGTTATGATAGTGTTGGAGTCAATCTCTTTTTTAAGTTTGCCTAGAAGCTGCTTTACGAACATTGGTGCCCCTATGTTGGGTGCATATATGCTTAGGATGGATATTTCTTGTTGATGGATTGAGCCTTTTATCATTATATAGTGACCTTCTTCATCTTTTTAAATTTTTGATAGCTTAAAAGGTATTGTGTCTGAGATTAACATTGCAACACCAGCTTTCTTTTGTGCTCCATTTGCCTGAAATTTTGCTTCCCGTCCTCTTACTTTGAGTCTGTGAGTGTCCTTTCTGGTGAGATGAGTCTCTTGGAGATAATATATTGTTGCCTTATGATATTTTTATCCATTTACCATTCTATGTCTTTTCAGTGGTGCATTTAGTCTGTTTACATTTAGGCTAATTACTGAAATGTGAGAGTTTATTCCTGTCATGAGGTTCTTATAGAGGTGTTGCTATTCCTGTTTGTTTGTTGTGTTTCTTTTGATTTGGGGGTTGATTCATATGTGTTTTCAATCTTTTTCTTGCACTCTTGTTGTTATGTGCCCTCTCTTCCTCCCTTCCTCCCCTGGCAGTACCAAGTGACTGTTGTTCCTCCCTTGTGTTAATGCGGCTAGTGTTCTCACACCTGTAATCTAGCACTTCAAGAGGCTAAGGCAGGAGGATTGCTTGAGTCCATGAGTTCAAGACTAGCCTGAGCAACATAGCGAGACCTTGCCTCTACAAAAAAGACAAAAAATTAGCTGGGCATGGTGGTGTGCACCTGTAGTCTCTCCCACTCACTCAGAAGGCTGAGGCAGGAGGAACTCCTGAGCCCAGGAGGTCAAGGTTGTAGTGAGCCAGGATCATGCAACTGCACTCTAGCCTGGGCGTCAGAGTGGGATCCTGGCTCAAAAAACAATAATAATAAAACAAAATGACAAATATTATTTCCTTTATTATGCCTATTTTAAAATTCATTTTCTGTTTTATTTCTAGCTTCTTAATGTGGAGATTTTGATCTGAATTTTAGATCGTTCTTATTGTGTATAATTTTAATATTTATACATTCATAACATTAAAGAAATCAACTAAAATATCAATAGTTCCTAACAATCCTGGAAAAATCTCTTTTGGGGGAATTTATTGTATTTATTGAATATAAATTCTCTGTTATAACTTAGGGAACATGTTATTCATGCACAATTGATCTTTCTTTGCTAGATCATTAGAATTTACTGTTTTAAATTATAGCATTAATATTATTCAAAGCTGAACTATACCACATGTCCAAATCAGTATCTGTGCCTTCATTTATTATTATTTCTAAGATCTATAGTCTGCAGGACATAGTTACAAAATCTTAAGGAAATTTTGATTTAAAAAGCTTTGGATAGCCACAGATTGCTTCTAAGTATTTCTTTGAAATGTAATAAAAATAAAAACCAGAAGCGTGAGAAATCTTCAAAATAATTTTAAAAGGATCTACTACATCCTTTCATTGCTCAGTTCATGTTTCCTCTCCATTTCTTCCCTTGACTTAATCTACTTCATTTACTCTTGTCCTAATAGTTCATTGTTTCTAAATCAAAGAACGGACTGTTATCTGAGAGAAAAATATATTTTCTCATAATGTAATTTATAATTTTAGATGCTTCTATAAGTCCTCAAATATTTCAAGGGCAACAGTGAAAATGAGTTTTTCTTGTTAGTAAATTCAACTCATATCAATTTAATAAATATAAATAACTTTAAAAATAATAATAAAAACTTTTCCCATGATGTCAACTTTTTATTGCTTTGTTAAAGTTATAGAAGAAATTGTTGGATAGATAGAATATCACTGGCTTCACACAACCCATTACTTAGTTGATCCTTGAGCAGGTTCACCATTTTTAGGCTTAGGTAATGTTATAAATCAGATTTTGAGCAGTCATTATGATAGAAGATGATATTCAGCATTTTCAATCCAGCAGGATTTCGATTCATTTATGTCCTTCCTTGAACAATGGGCTGCATGCTGTTAAACATAATAGCATTCTATTTTGTGTCACTGGCAAGAAGCCCTATCTGACTTCAAACTTATACAAATAGACAGAGCTCCTTTTTGTTATTTACTGTAAGGGAATTTGGAAAATATTTTATAAAATTAACAACCACGTTAAAAAAATAATAACTTCATTGACTTTATTCTAAGAAACAAGAGAATATTTTGTAAGAAGGAATATTGAGAATGTAAGTTCAAAAGGTCACCTATTTTTTTCATGTGCTATCCAGCTGCTTATGATGATTTCCATGGATCTATGCCAGTCATGAAAATTAAGTATTTGTCAAGAATGTATAATGTTTTGTGGGAGGCCACTTAAAAGATTCATATTTCTATAAGACTGACCTTTTTTTACTAGGAATTAGAGGAGTACTCAAAAGCACAAAAATTAAGATACAAAATAAATACTATGTTTTAATTGGTGATTGATACCTATGTCAGCATTTCATATCTATAAAATTATAATTAAAATTTATTGAGTGCCTACCATATGCCAGATATTGTGCTAAAAACTTTGCATTCATCATAGCTTTTAATTTAATCCACATAGCAACTCATTGTGTAGTCTAATTATGTGGATGCTGAGTTTTGAATAAGTTAGGTAATTTGCCTAGTTTGTCCACACTAAGTGGTGAATAAAGATTAATTGCACCTTGACTTGTCTGACTGCAGAATCCAAACTGTTAATCATGTTATTTCTCTAGGTTGATTTTCTTTCTTGAGTATCACCTTCAGAAAAATATGAATATTCTGGTAAGTCAGGTAAACTTTACCAATTAGAAAACTCAGAATTTAAAAACACTTAGATTATTATTATTAATTATCTCTTTCCTTATTCTGTGTCTTTTAAACATCCTAGATATATAAGCATTTATTCTCTAACACAATATACATAAACTATAAGATCTGTAATCATTTTGAGAAATCATTTTCTCTTCATTTTTATCTCCAGCATCTACCATAGTACCTGACAATGACAAGTGTTTTTTTTTTCTTTTTTCTTTTAACCAACTTGTCAGAATATAAATTTCAGATATCCCCACAAGTTTCAAAGTGGCATAGCATATAAGCAAATAACAACTAATTAAAGAAGGCTGTTAAAATTTGGGAAAAAATAACTAAATTAAATAAAATATCAAATCATATTCATGTTTAATCAAGGAATTCCAAAGATATACAATTTATTATACATATATGTATCAGGATGCTTTAGAATCAGGATATAGTGCACATACATCCTGTGGTTTTACTTTAGGTTTTACTTTAGGTCTAATATATGCAATATATACCTCTTTTACTAAAAGACAAGTTAACAAGTACATTTTGAATAAAGTAGGCTCAATATGTCTCTTCTTAACATGTATAAAACAACTTATATCAAATTATAATTTTCAAAGGAAGACAACTAGACACTTCCTCTTGCTCCACATAAAAAGTGTTCATCTGACTGGAGTATATACTGATTTCCAGAATAGGTCAGATATCTATCAGAGAGCATTGTACATGGGATAAAGTGTCTAAAATTAGAAACAAAAAAGTGATAAAGAGAACAAAGTAATAATGAATAGCAAAATTTGAGATTGTGATGAAAATAATAATCAGTAATATTTACTTCATGATCAGCACACGTTGGGTACAATACAAGTTCTTTAGAGAGATTACCTTATTTAAGCTCCATGATGGATTTTGCGGTAGATATAATAATTAGGAATCCTATTTTTGTCTATGGAAGAAATATAAATTTAGAGAGATTAAGTGACTTATCAGAGTCATAAAATTAGGAGACAATAGTTAGGATTTAATTTATACCACCTGTCTTTAGAATTTACACTCTTAACCCTAAAATATTCTCTAGAATTAAGAGATTCAATAATACAACATTATTTGCATTTAGATATTGGAATATGTTACATCTAAACAAGTAGATAAACATCAGAAAAGAAACTTGAAGTACTAGAATTCAGGGACTGAGGGGTTTGTCTCAGCTCCAAAGAAATCAACTGTGCTTTACCAGGTGACACACTGTCACACCCTTAGTGATGCTGATTTTTCAGGTCAGCCTGGGCTTCCAGAGTGTCAGCTCAACGGGGTCGGTCAGCCAAGCCCCAGAGAGGGTAGTCTGGAGGGGCTGATAAGCCCAGCCTAGAAGAGTCAGCTCTAATGGGCTGGCAAGCCAAGCTCTGAGAGTGTTGCTGGTTCAGTGGGCTGGCAAGCCTAGCTCCTGGAGTGTCTCAGTTTCTAAACTGCCTTCTCCCAGCAGCTCTCCTGGTTCAGCCAGCTCTGTTGGCTGGCAAGTCAGCTTCTGGGGTACACGGCTTTTTGGATCCTATGATCTTCTGTAGCTCTTCATGTTACAGTTCTTCAGGGTTGAGGTTCTTGTCTCATGCCCAGGAAGAATGAGGGACGAGGACAGTCAGAAAGTGAGAAAGCAGTATTTATTGAGGACAGAAAAGCTCCCACAGTGGGAGGGGACCCTAAGGAGTTGCCTGCTGATGGAGTCAAAATCTGGGGCTTATATAGCCAATTGGCTAGCACTAGCTGTGAGCTGATGGGTCTGCATTTAGTTGTTCTGATTGGTCAGTACTAAGGACCAATCAGTAGGAGGTAGGGGCCTTATGGTGAGCTGGTTGGTTGCTTTTCAATCCCAGCAGTGAGTACTTAAGCTCTAGCTTTAGGCTTTCAGGGAGCTTGTTTACAAGCTGATCCTAAGAGGCCTGCAGGGAGTTCGTTACATTGTTACCAGAGGACCCACCTGTATGTCTGCCTGGCCTTTCTCCAGCTATCTCCTGTCTCATTAGTATGCCTCAGTACCTCAATTTATATATCAAGAAGACTGAAGAAGATACATTAAAAATTTCTCTTTCTTCTGTAGTTTGCAAATACTCAACTGCATTATAGGTGGTTTTTTTCTGCATTTGATTCAGCCACACACTTCTCTTTGACCCCTAGTACACAGTGATTTTTACATCAGCATCAGCAGGGATAAAGTTAAAAGTCACTCACGCTACATTGGATTCATAGCTCTTGCTAACTCAAACCAAGACAACATAATGATGTAAGACCCTTCCTGACAAGACTACAATATAAACTTACATTAAATTAGATGGGATTTTGGATTTGAGCCAATCCAGGTGCAGCGCTTAAGGTGATGATTTGATACATCTGTAAGAAAAACCTCTCTGAGGTTGTAATTCTATGAAGTAAAATTTCCAAGTATATCAAACTACAGTTTTATGTCATATAGTAAATAAAATTTAAAATACTTAAGTAAGTTCTTATACTTAATGCTAAACAATTCAGAAAATTAAAATGACACTAAATTTTAGCAATGTATCAAAAATCACATTACATAAATAGAAATCTTCTGTTATTTGGAGTTTTAAAAAAACAACACATTTTCTACTATGGCTTAGAAACAATTTATTCTCTAAAGTAGACATTCTACATGTTGTTGGAAAGGTAAATAGTATTCACATAATGAATAGGAGTTATTATAGTTTTGTTTATGGAGTATCCCTTATTTTGCTTATTCTTTGATTCTAATCTACTCATCTGTCCTTCAGAAATCTTAGCCAAATAAGTATTTGTGAATTTTAGTAATCGTCCCTAGTAGATATCAATTAAACATTAGCTAATAGCGATAATATTCTTACTTGCAACAGAAAAATAGGATGGAATGAATTTGTTTAATATATTCAGCTGGGTCTGTTCTTTCTGACTCATGCAAAGAAGCGGCCTGACCACCCACCCTGACAAATGCCTGAGGCCCACATGCAGACTGCAAACATCGCAGCTCACCACAGATCCCGGGAGCAGGAGGCCTGTTTCTTGTTACTTGCCACCCTACAATACCTACCCTCATGTGTGCACAGATCCAGAATGCTTAGGATTTTTCTCTTGTTGCAACATCGGAGCTGTACATCACCTTGGGCACCCACTTCTGTAAACCAAGAACAAAGGATTGACTTTCTTCTAGGTCTCAACTGAATACTGTAAGGCTAACATTCTCCAACTCCTTTAGGGAGTAGACAAGATTGAACCAAGCAAGATTTACCTAACTATAACACCCTGCTGCTGCTCTGTCTTGTCAATCTCCCCCTATTGTCTTGTTCTCATATCCCAAAGATTCTCCCCTCCCCCTCCATCCAATGACTGTTTTCCTTTATTCTTAAATTGGTCCATCTCATAATTTCCTCCATAACTGTTCTGAAAAAAAATTTTTAAAGAGAAAAACTGAACACATTAAATTGTTCTCAGACATTTGACTGACTTGTATCTAGAAAAAAATGTAAAGTTAAATCTCTACCCTAAAATATTCACAAAATAGAAATAAGTTTTAGTTAAAGACTTAAACATTTATTTTTAAAATCCTATATAATGTTAAATTTAGAAATAAAGAATACTATCATAATTTTGTGGTGTGGAATAGAAAGCACTATTAAATAGCCCTCAAAATATAAACTCTAAGAAAAAAGATGTATTAGCCTGCATTAAAATAAAAATATCTGCATAAAAATATATACTATAAAGCAAATTAAAAGACAAGTGAAAAGGCTGAATAAATATTTGCAATATACATAATAAAGGAATAAAATAGGAAATAGGTTTTAAAAGATTGAAATATCCACTTTTAAAGATTGAAAACCTTAACAGAAAGAAGCCAAGATATAAATAGACACTCCACATTAGATGAAATAGGAGTGGTCAATAATCACTTAGAAGATGCTCACCCTCACTAGTAACTAGAATAATGCATATTAAAGCAGAAACAATTTTTCATTTTTCATACTGAAAAAAATTTTTTTAAGTGATTGATAATATCATTTGTTGGTACGGGTGTCAGAAAATTACAATTTGGAAATAGTATTTGAAAAAGCATAAATTGGTCAGATTCTCATTAAGAAAATTTGGCTTAAAAATATTTGTTTGATACATTAATTATTTAGAGTGTGACTTTCTTGATTTGGGAGTCTACATTTTAAATTTATTTGGCATTATTATCTGTACCTGGTATTGTTTTACACACACACACACACACACACACACACACACCTGAATGTTAACAACTTCTGAATTGAATTCTTTTTGTTGTTGTTAATACAGATACAATTTTTAAAAAAAAATTTTCTTTTTGCTTTTTCTACAAAAAAAAATATGGTTCTACAAAAAAATGGATCACACATTGATTTGTGTTTGTTGTACCAGCCTTGCATCCCAGGAATGAAGCCCACCTGGTCATGATGGATGATCCTTTAAAGGTGCTGTTGAATGCAATTTGCTAGAATCTTTTGAGAATTTTTGCATCTGTGTTCATCAGGGAAATTGTCCTATGGTTTTATTTCCTTGTTGGGTCTTTGCCATTTTGGGGTATCAGGTTGATGTTGGCTTCATAGAATGAGCTAGGGAGAATTCTTTCCTTCTCAACTGCTTGGAATACTTTCAACAGAATTTGTATCAGCTCTTCCTTGTATGTCTTGAAAAATTCAAATGAGAAACCATCTGGACCAGGGCTTTTTTTTGGCAAGGAGGTTTCTTATTACTGAATTGATTTCTTGGATTGTTATTGGTCTGTTTTGGGTTTTAATTTTTTCCTTTTTCAATCTTGGGAGGTTTTGTGTTGCTAGGAATTCCCTTATTTCCTCTGGATTTTCTTGTTTATTTGCATAGAGATGTTCATAGTAATCTCTGATAATCGTTTTAATTTCTTCAGGAACAGTTGTGACATTGCCTTTTTCATTTCTAGTTGTTTTTATTTGAACTTTCTTTCTCTCTTTTGCTTTTTGTTAATCTGGCCAGGGGTCTGTCAACCTTATTTATCCTTTCAAAGAACCAACTTTTTGTGTCATTGACACTTTCTATGTGTTTTTTGGTCTCTACGTCATTCAACTGTGAGTTTATGTTAATAAATTCAATTTTTCTACTAATTCTGGGATTGGATTGCTCTTGACTTTTCAGCCCTGTTAGGGATGACATTAGGCTGTTCATTTTAATTCCATTTTCTTGATATCTGCATGCAATGTTATAAACTTCCCTTTGAGCACCATTTTCTTTGTATTCCAGAGGTTTTGGTGTTTTTGTTTTCATTTGTTGTCAGAAATCTTTTTATTTCTTTCTTGATTTTTTTGTTAACCCTGAAGTCATTCAGAAGCATCTTGTTTAATTTCCATGTATTTGTGTGTTTTGAGGTGTTCCTGTTAATGATGATATTTATTTGTATTCCACTGTGGTCTGAGAAGATGCTTGGTATGATTTCAGCCTTTTGAAATTTGTTTGATTTATGCCCAGGTATGAGGTTTATCTTGGAGTATGTTCCATGAACTGATGAGAAGAACGTGTATTCTGAGGTTGTTGGGTTAAGTGTTCTATAGATGTCTGTTAAGTTGAATTGGTTGAGTGTCAAATTCAGGTTCCAGATTTCCTGGTTAGTGTTTTGCCTTGATAATTTGTCTAAGGTTGTTAGTGGGGATTAAAGCCTCTGACTATAATTGCATATAATGCCGTCTATGTCCTCTCTTGGTTTAATTAGCAATTGTTTTATAAATCTGGGTGCATCTATTTTCAAGATGGATATTTCTTGCTAATGAAGTGAGCCTTTTATCATTGTGTGGTGTCCTTCATTTTCCTTTTAAGCTTTTAATGATTAATGTCTGCTTTGTCTGATATAAGAGTAACTACTCCTGTTCTTTTTCATTTTTCATTTGCCTGGAAGATCTTTCTCTGGCCCTTTACCTTGAGCCTTTGGATGTCATCTGCAGTGAGATAGGTTTCCTAAAGACAGCAGAAGAATAGAACATGTTTCTTTTTTCAACTTTCCACTCTATGCCTTTAAGTGTGTGTCCAGTCCATTCATGTTTAAGTAAATTTTTTATATGTAGAGATTTATTCCTATTATATTGCTATGAAGAAGCTGCTTTGCTTTTGGGGTTTTGTGGTTAGTTTATATGGCTTGTTAACTCTATGATTGCCTGTACTTTTGTGATAGGTGGAGTGGTTCTTTTGTTTCTGTGCTTAGAACTTTCTTAAACATCTCCTGAAAGGCTGGTCTGGAGGTTGCATATTCCTCAAGGATTGGATTTCTGGGAAGAATTTTAATTCTCCATTAATGAAGCTTAGTTTGGTGGGGTAGAAAATTATTGGCTGGAATTGCTTTTATTTCAGAATGTTAAAGATGGTACTCCTCAGTCCCTTCTGGCTTGTAGGATTTTTGCTGAGCAGATTGCAGCAATTCTGATGGGACTCCTCAATAAGTGGTCTGTCCCTTCTCTCTAGCTGTCTTTAGAAATTTTTCCTTTCATGTTTACCTGTGGAGATGTATTATTATATATCTTAGGGATGGTCTTCTCATGTAATATCTGGTGGGAGTTCTCTAGATCTCTTGCATCTGCATGGCTGCCTCTCTGGCAAGATATGGGAAATTTTATTAGATGGCTTATTGAAAGGCTTGTTCCAGGGTGTTCTCAGTTTTCCCTTCTCTCTCTGTGATGCCAATCAGCTATAGATTTGGTCTCTTTACATAATCCCAGACCTCTCATAGGCTTTGTTCATTCTTCTTGAGCCTTTGTGTCTTTTCTCCTTGTTTTGTTTTGTTTTTATCAGATTGGATTAATTCAACAGTTCAATATCCAGCTCTGATATTCTTTCCTCTACATGGTTAAGTTTACTTCTCAGGCTTGTCATTGTACTTTGAAATTACAGGAAAGAATTCTTCATTTCCAGGAGTTCAGATTGGACTTTTCTTATATTGGCCATCTCAGCTTTTATTTTCTGCATTGTTTTTGTTACCTGAATGATCTGTGCTCCCATCGTCTTGTGGCTTTCCTTGATTGTGTTTGCCATCCATAGTCTATATTCTACGTCTATCATCAGGGACATGTTATTCTGATGGGTTCCATTGCTTGGGATCTGGGAGATCCTTTTGTGGCTGATAAGTCATTAAGATCTTGGGGATTGCCAGTGGGGTTTTTTTTCCTGGTACTTCCTCATCTGTGAAGACAGACTCTTCTCTTTTGTATCCTTATTTTTGTTTTTCTGGAGTTTTTTTTAGTTAGATAAGATTGCTACTGTTAGGGTGGCCTTTCGGGAATTTTTTACCCCATAAGGTGTTCCCCTATTGTGGTAAACTTCCCCTTCACCTGGGGGTGATAGTCCATGAGGGCTCAACTACTGTGGGTCCTGCTGCTCTTCTGAGTCTAGTTGCCCTATGAGGTTGCCACAATTAGGTTGCTGCTGGAGGGCTCCTATAAGATATCCAGTGATGTGAAGGCACAGGGGTTGAATTCTAAGGGGAGTTGGTCACTGACTTCTCAGGAGTACACTCTGGAGAAGGTCTCTGATGCCTCGGTCTATGGACTAACCTAAGAGAAGTACAGTGGCATGGACTTTGCTCTTATCTCCTTCTCAAGAGCTGTATTATTGTTTCTGCTGTAATGGGCTATGCCAGTTGATGTTCAGCCAGGAGGTGGCACTTACAGGAGATGGCCGACTATGATGGTGGCTGTGGGCTTTTTTGCTTGGCCTTTGTTTCTCAGGGAAGTATGCAGATGATCTAGGTGATGGGTAGAGTTATGGGAACACCCAAAGATCCTCAGTATCTGAGCTGTCAAGGGACTCAAAAAACAGACTTGGTTAAACTGGACTGCTTTCCAGACCTCCACTTGTGGGCATGATTGGCTACCCCAATGGGGAAAGGGCTTACCTGGCCATTGCGGTCATGCTGCAGGGATGGCCAAGCCTTTTCTGTTGTACAAATGTGTTCACACAGGGAGAGAGGGGTTGCCAAAATGACACCTTGTCCCACTCACCACAATCCCCAGAACCCCTTCCTTTGTCTGAGGCTGTTCACACAGAACTCAAATTGCCTTTCCACAGCAATGTTTTTCCTGCAGGTTAAAACCTCTGATCTGCATTCCAGCTCTCCAGCTGTGTGCACTCAGTGGGACTCAGGAGGAGGAATGGACCTTCTGGCTGCTGTGACAGTACTGCAGGAATCGTAGAGCCATCTGTAGCACAGAAGTATTCATACAGGGAAAGAGGGTTTACCAGGGTGCTAGGGCTCCTCCAGGCAATCCTTCCCTCACCAGAAGCTGTGTTCAGAACTCAAAAGTTCTTCCAGCAGCAGGGTCTCTCACTATAGCTTGCCCCAAACTCAAGCCTGCAGTGGTGAAAGCTGCCTTCGGGGCGAGTGAAGGTGATTGGGCTGGGGTTCTCTCTCGGCCTGGAAGCTGGTCACCAACTGCTATCTGAAAGCAATGAGTTCTTTGGCCATAGGTGTTCAGGGATAGAATGGGTTCCCAGCTCTACATGGACTCCAGTAGCATGCAGCTGGGCCATATCCAGTTCATTTCCCATGTGGGACTGGAGTCCCATGAGGCTCAGGGGCTTTCTCAGTCTATGGCAGGAGTAAGCACTGAGTTGCTAATTTCCCTCATTCACCATTTCCCACATTCAGAGGCTACTCTTTGTTTCTAATATAAGCAGGGAGAGATGGGGGCTTCCTGGTTTCAAAACTGGTTGCCTGTTCTCTCTCCTCCCTGCTCTCTGTGTGTCCCAATGGTCCTCTGTAAGCTGTGGGGTGCATCTTCCACCTCAACCTGCTCTGACGGCCTGCATTGAATTCTTCACTCAAAAAACACTTTCCCTCTTTCATTTAGATGACATAAAATGTTATTCTGGATAAAATGTATGTTGAGAGTTACACCTGTGATTTTCTTCATCCTAAGTAAAGCAGAAACATTTGACATATATATATGCTCATTGGCTGTAACACCAGTTCCAAAGAATAAAGACCTAGTTTAAGACATTTAAAAAATAACTACTAACAGCACCTGTGAGATATATATATATATTTCTTATCTAGTCTCCTTCAGTTTCTATCTCTAAATTCCAATATGTACTTTTTCACTCCCATGTTCATGTTAACAAGCATTTATTATAAATTTACCATGTTTTATCGATTTTGCTATGGATTATAGAAGAAGGAAAAAATAAACTCGACATGGCTTAGACCCCAGAAAACTAGCTGAGTAGCAGGCTATAGACAACAAAGAAAGATACAAAGACGAAAAGGATGAACATTGGAAGATGTAAAAAGTTCAGTGTACGCACAGGAAGAAAAAAGACTAACTTCAGCTCTGGTGAATGAAGACAAAATCTCATTGAGGAGTTGGAATGTCTTGTGCACATCATGTAAACTGATACTTGTATATTGTCTGGAAATTGTAGGATTAAAAAGTAGCATCAAATTTTTGATAATTTTTTTCCCTTAAAATGTTTTAAGTAAATATAAATGTTCTAAATTCCTAGGGGACCTTATAATTTAATGAAATTATTTTGTGAATTCTTGAAAAGATGAATAATTGTTTTCTGGTTGCTTCTTTTTTAGAAATTCAAATTCCCAACAATGGAGTTGTCAAATTAAAATGATAACACATAGTGGTATCACTGAAGGTATTGATAATAATTTTTAAATTATTTTCGAAATGAAAAAAAAAATCTCACAAACATTACTATGGCATTTAGTGTTTTGAGTATGCATTACATTCACCATGGTAGCTAGAAAATAGTTAAAACAGTTTACATAAAGGGCAAGTTACTATTATTTTAATATATATTTTTTGTTATTTAGATCTGTTGGCAATATTGCCTGTGATATGGTTAAATTTTCATGCATAAGTCACTGATGCACATGGAAGACAAAGATTTCCTTTAACACCACAAGTCCTCTGTGTCTTTGCTGCTCTCTGATCATTCAACATTTCCCAGGCCTCTTTGGGCCTGCTCTCTGACCCCTCCACATTTCCCAGGCCTCTTTTGGGTCTCTGTTTTGCCATTTCCACTTTTCTCCTGCTTTTCCTACCCCAAATACAAATACACCATCCCAGCCATCCATAATATTATGGTCACTTAAGGAAATTGAGTTTTACCACTTCGAGCCCATATATATATATCTGGGCTATGAATAGTCCATGAGTTGCCTGCTTGATGGGGAACCTAGCTGAGTGATGAGAATAAAAGCAGCATGGTATTGAAAGTGGCACAGAGGAAGAAAGAAAGGAGGGGGACAGTGGGCTAGGTAATTTTCTGGCACCTGAGAAAGAAATGTAGAGGCCTTGAAGTTCTGCCTGCAGGACACTCCCATTGCCTTTTGGCTCCGTGTAGTCACTGAGCTGTTACATTTCAATTCAATTGCTACCTCCTCTGTGAAGTCCTCCCTGATAGTCTCATGAAAGACTAACACAATTACATAATTTCTTCTACTTAATTTTTGTGTAAAAAGGTATGTACCTTGTTTGTGTTTCTAACAGAAAGAAAATCTGATTTTCTTAGCAAGAGAATGCAACCCCTGCTCCTAAAAGAGAGAGTGTTTACTTATAAATTGCTGGGATTATGTCATGAGATGCTCTTAAATTGAAGAAATTTTTCTGAAGGAAGATAGTAACCAGGCTACATTTTTACTTTCACAGAGTAAAAAATGCAGTTTGAGGTGATTATAAATCACCTGAGACTATAAAGGATATTGGAGAGGAAGAAAGGAAAAAGTGGGGTAAGAAGACAAAGTAGAGAGATAATAGGCCTAGAAAATAAAACAAAATTCTCAGATGTTAAAGAAGTTATCCAAATATAGAAAAAGAAAATGCACTTGTTTCAAAATGCTTCCAGAGTTGCCTTTTCTGGGTGTTGGTGATGAAAGGGAGGGTACATGACTACATGTGGGGTACAGTCTCTACATAGTTGCATGTAAAATACCAGCTTTTCCCATGGGTTCCACACCTGTAATTATTTAATTACAAATTGTCCTCTTTCAAGTGCAAGTCAATTAAGCTATGTACATGTTCTTTTTCATCCTAACATCTCCAGTAACTCACATAGTACGCATACTATTTGTTCAGTAAATAGCAGAAAGAGGTTTTTGGTTTTTTTTAAATGAATGGTTTAAATTGTGCCTGGGAACAGAGTGAGCAACTGAATAAGTGGGGCTGACCTATCACAGCTGGAGCTAATGTAGCCACCAGATCAGCCACTGACACCAACGTATATGTCCTGCTGCTTCACCTGGTTCAAAGGACAGATTTTTAACAGCTTACTCTTTATTTCCCTTGTTTGTTTGCTCCCACAAACCCCCTCCCCGCCAAAAAAAAAAAAAAGTAAAACAGTTCATTGCAAGTGCAGTAGCTCATGCCTGTATTCCCAGCCCTTTGGGAGGCTGAGATGGGAGGACTGTTTGAGGCCAGAAGTTCAAGGCTGCAGTGAACTATGATCATGCCATTGCACTCCAGCCTGGGCTACAAGAGGGAAACCCTGTCTGTGAAAGGAAAAAAAAAGAAAAAAAAAAAACAAATACATAACAGGGAGGGTATAACTTTATTGTCCCACTAATTTCTCTAGTCTTTTTCTAAATATATGTCATCCGTTACCAAAATACAAACACCCAAGCATTTTCTCTCTATTACTGTCACCATAGCATGTCTATTTCAGAGAATATAGGGCATAAATTGTCATCACACATGTGCAGAGGGAAAGTATATATTCTCTAGAACAAAGAAAGTCTGTCCTCTGTGTGTTTTATTCAACTGATCTGCTGTGTCAGTGTTGTTCTTGTCATTAAGAAATTCAGAACAAGTTACTTATTACAATAAGATTTTAATAGTTAAGTTCAAGTTACAAACATAGCAAACTTTGAAATATTTTTCTCTAAAATTATGTTGAAATATTTAAAAAATAAATATGGACTCAATATGCATATTTCAAAGCACAACTGTGTATTTGGGTAAAATGGAGGGAAAATATGGCAGTACATAGATATTAAAATGAAGCAATTATAATTAAAATAAAAATCTTTTATAAGATTTATTACAATGGTTGTTTCAGATATTAGGCACTGAAGAAGTGGAATTTCCTTTTCATTTCTTGAGAATGGATAAATTATTATTTGCCTATCAAAGGAAGGAATATGGGAAAAGTATTGCTTAATTTTATAGAGGAATAGTCAATATTTTAGAGTTATACAACAGAAAATAAGAATGAGCTTTAAGTATCTTGTAGTTAGACCTGTTGCATTTACCCGTGGTTTTCATTCTACCCAAAAGACTATCATGCTTGCATATTTAAAATTCCAGAAGAATGCACTTAAATACAGAATGCAGATCAAAGAAAAATACTTTTTACATAGTGGGAAGTAAAACTATTCCTGTAAGTGGAAAGCCTCAAGATATCTTTCAACTAGCCCAGCGTTAACAGATTGATTAACTTTTAATATTCTTGGCAGATTTATACAAGGTTCGTTCCATATTATTTAAGTTTAGCTTTGGCCATAGAAGTCCTGATAGTTAATCAGGATTATGATTCCTCTAAACTTAACTGCACCTTCTATTAACATTCACATCCTGACCCTTAAGAAACTAGCCCGGCTCGGTGGCTCAGCCTGTAATCCCGCGCCTTGGGAGGCTGAGGTGAGTGGATTGCCTGAGCCCGCGGGTTCGAGACCCGCCAGGGCAACTTGGCGACCCTCATCTCTACAATAAATCAAATAATTAGCCGGGCGTGGTAGCACGCGCCTGTAGTTCCAGCTACTTGGAAGGCTGAGGCGGAAGGATCGCCAGAGCCCAGCAGGTCGAGGCTGAGGTGGCCGGGGGCGGCCACTGCACTCCAGTCTGGGTGACAGAGTGAGACTCCAACTCAAAAAAAAAAAAAGAAAAGAAATTAAGATACTTATGACTTTTTCAGTTTTTATCAACTAATTTGAGAAGATTTAGTACACAGTTAGAAAACGGTTACTACAATATCAGAAATCTTGAATGACTTTTTTTCTTATTCTCATACCAGTCTACAGTGGCCATTTTTACCAGAAATTTATTGAATAACATAAATTTATAGCCATAAAATCTTAGCAATTATTCAACTTTCTGATTTTTGTAAATAAATAAATAAAACTAGAAAGTTTGAGTCTCTAGAGATGTGTGTGCATATATAAATCTTAAATGTGTATTAGTCACATTGTATGTATATATAATTATATATAGTATAGTATGTAGAATATAATATATAGATATATGTATATACACACATATATGCATACATACACAAAATTCTAGAGCCTGAAACTTTCTGGCTTTGTTTCTTTAGTATATTTACACATACTCCTGTGTGTGTGTGTGTGTGTGTGATGAGAGAGAGAGAGAGAAACAGGAGTCCATACCTTTGTCTTCCAGAACGGTCTTTCTTTCCACTACAGAATTGATATATAATTTTAAAATAAGCTGCTTTAATGCTATTGATGGGTTCTTTATTTTCTCATTAATAAAACTAATTATCTACCTTTTAAAAATAACTTTTCAGTAAAGTAGTGATTCTTATTTTGGAGCCCAAATAACTTCTACAGCTAAATTTTTTTAAAAATTTGACTTTATTCTGATTCCTCTGGTAGCCTGCCATAATTGAGAGTGCCTTGTTGATGAAAAGTTACTGAGCAAATGTTATGGCTGTCAGTGTGTGTTTGTGAATAGTGCCATATTTCTGTAATGAGAAGAAAGAATGGATTTCTTCTACTGATATTCAGAAGGCCAGTGCCAGTACCAATTCTAATTTGGTCAATCTGATTGTTTCCCATATTATTAAGTCTCTCATGTTATTATCCCATATTATGAAGTATTCATGTGAGAATAGTTCCTGCTGCCAGCAAATAGTGCAATACATAATGTCTAATACATATATAGTAGATTTATCTCAAGCAACCTTTGAAATAGTTTTAGACTTCTGATAATACTGTATCTTTAGACTTTAATAAGCTATGTTTACTGACCAGGTTTTACAGGATGACATGCAGACTGCTAAATGTGAGGACAAATGTACTCTAATGCATTTCTTATTTCACCAAGGTTTCAAATTTACCTTGTATTTTGGATTGTTCATTATAATTTTATATTTGCTTTATTTTTTTAATATCTGCATTAAACACAATTTTATGTACATAGTAGGTGCATAGTTGGAACTGAAATAATGGTAAATAAATTGAATTTAATACACTTTGTTACTCTTTCTGTGAAATCTTTGGAGAAAAATATGTTTCCTGTAAGTCTTAATGCTGCTACCTTGAAAGGTTACAGTTGAAATAATATTTTGAAAGAAAACATCCGAGCATTCAGAATGGGCCAAAATGCTCTTGTCAATCATGTGGGACTCTTACTGAAATTCTTCGTCCACAACATGACTCTACCAAATCCCAGCCTCACAGTGTTGGGCAACCAATTAAGATTTAACTTGGTCCAAGAGAAAAGAAAAAGCCCTTTAACTTGTAGGCTAATTCATTACACATACTGCCCATATATAACTACAATTATTTGTCTAATATAAACAAGATCAACATTGAAAATATTATCCTGATAGAAATGTTGCAATACCAACACAAGTTACGACTGATTAACATGATTCAGCTTTTTAGCATGCGTAGCTATTATATAAAACCTGCTGAACAGAAGTGAAGACCTAAAGATCATGTTCAATTAGCCTCCTGTAACCCAAAAAAATCATCCAAAGAAATGCTTGCCTTCTCCACCTTACTAGAAGAACTAAAATGTAATTGTATTTAGTGAACTGACGTACATATATAGTGGAAACATTTTCATGTGTCTAGCTTACCCCAGATTTCTTTATGACTTCATGATAATGGGAAACAACACAAACAACTGGAGATAAATTAAGAAACTGGATTAACCAAAGTTGTTTTTTTTTAACTCTCTTTCATCCCTTCTCTCTCTCTGTCTCTGTCTCCCCCCACTCACCCCACACACACACACTCTCCTCTCTCCTTCCTTTCTTTAACTGATTTTTTTTTTGTCACAGATGTTACTAATGATGCATAAATTGCTGGAACCAATGTGGAAAATGTTTCACAGAAGAAATGTTATCCTTTTAGTTTTATTGCCAGGTATAAATTGATTCCATACTATCTGGCCATCACTGCTGTTGATTCTCTTTCTATCAGCACATAAATGTGTTCTTTTGCATTGACATTTGATGTTTTAGTTCTTCTTACTATTTAATATGACATTAACTCTTTCATTAGGAGGAGGAGAAGAGACAGAAAGAGTTGGTTTAAATTGAAGATGGGAAATGATAATTTAATTCCTTACTTTGCTTTATTTTTAAACTTGTTTATATTTTCACTTACTATACAATGGTCAAGCATGATTTGGCTTTTGAAATACAGTTTAAAACACAACTTGATAATTGCCAATGCTTATATGCTCAGATAGTATTTTTAAAATTATAATCATAGGGTATTTACCACAAAGTCTTTTCAAAACTAATATTTTACCTGATGAGCACTCCCTAAGTATCTAACCTTTAGATTACAAAGTGATTACAACTGACCTAATAGTTTAATAAAACTCTAGTAAGTACATCTACTCCCTAAATATTTGCATGCAATAGATTCCTTTATCATGAATCATAACACTTGGGAATCCTACTGGAAAATAAATCACTCAAACTTTTTAAATGGTTAATTTGACATTTTTATTGTGAGGTATGTTTTAAATAGGATAGAATGAAAAAAAAACAAATATTAGAAAATAAGATAGCTGATATACATCACTGTCTCTATTTGTTCTCTATGAATAAGATGCACAAGACAAGATCATTATACCTTCTCCAGATACTTGAAAGACATACTTAAGTGATCTCACAGATTTGTTGTCTTCATATTATTTTATCCCAAAATGAAGTAGGTCATACTTTAGGAGATAATGAGAATTTGGAATGTGATGATTTCCAAAGCATCCCTCCCACTCCCAAAAGCATCTTTATTTCTCTTCACATTATTCTAGAATGTTTATTTTAAAAAATCTCAGAACACATGGAAACATTTGCAGAAATGTCATGCAGCCCACATTAATAAGATACTTAAAAAATCTGCATCCTTTTAGACTAGTATATTTTCTGCTCATCTGCTTATCTTTCACTGGTCTTGAGAAGTCAATGCAAATAATAATTATATATAGATTACATTTCTTTGTATACAGGTAGAATAATCCTATTTTATTTCTTTCCAATTTATCTCCACTAGTGGAAGAATTCAACACTGTAGGAAAAGACCTTTCCAGCAGCTCAGAACACAAGTTTTGAAATTTCTTGTATAAGTAAGAGAAAGTAGGTGATGTAAATATATTTGAAAATAATGATAACAATTTTGCAAAAACAAGATTTAAAAAGTATCATTTTATGAGTCAGAAGCACCTAGTAAATAGTTTGTGTTCAGAAAAATCTAGTGTCTCTTTTGGTTAAAAGTAGGTAGACATCTAACATATATTAATAGTGATTACTATAGGAACACCTTCATTTTGAATCATTTAAAACTGTGGCTTTAAATCCATGCTACTAATAAGTGACAGTAACTGAAAATTAGGAGAACTAAGTGATCTTTTCATTTTTTAACAATTTTATTGATGTGTAATAGATATACAGACAGGGTGAGGGTAGGTGGATGGAGAGGGAGAGGCACAAGGAGGCACAGCACCACCAGAGCCCGCAAGCCGGAGGTGCCGCGCTGGCAACTCAGAGATCCGAGTAAATGCAAAGAATTGCAACACATAGAGGTGAGAGACAAAAAGATTTATTTAAGAAAGCTTCACCCCCCCCAGTGACACACACACACAGACAGGGAGTGGGACTACACTCTAGGTGAGTGTGGCGTCGTAGCCCCCCAAAGTCCTGGCTTAAATCCTTTTCCTTGGAGATGTTGCAATCAGGTAGACATGACTGCTGTGACTTCCTTATCGACCACCTGTGGATGTCTTAGAGAACCTGTGACAGAGACCCACTAATGTCAGCCCACATTATCATAGCCCCTAGAGAAGGGCGTGACAA